>SMSQ01025092.1:0-13105 GCA_019453375.1 Ctenoplectra terminalis | reverse complement strand
TCAATTTACTTGCCACGATGTAATCAATTTCTCTTAGGAGTCGCGTATATCAGAATTCGAAGCGCAGCGTAATTAGTTGCGTCTCTGATACCGGAATTAATTCCAAGCAGATTTCTTCTTTCAAAGGATTCGAAGAGGCTAGAATTTGTTAAAAATAATTGGCAAAAAATTCTAAAATTGTTATTATAGCTAACGAACCCAATGTTCGGTATCAAATAAAATGAAATCAATGAATTCGGTGTTAAATAAGATAAAATAAATTATTTCGATCATTAAATGGAACCAGTTAATTCGGTTTTGAATAAAACATTTTTTACTACAGAAATTATATTAACCCTCTATGACTTTGTGTGGCTTAAAAGTTACAAAGTGATGTATTTATATTTTAAAAAATTTGTTTTATCTAGTTATCGCTGTTCTATTAAATTTGAGCGACACCGTGATCCATGAATAGCGATTATTAGTTTAAAAATTTTCAAATCTAAGTGAAAAACTGTAAGAAATCGTAATTCTTTCTCTGATAAGCAGACAAAATACGGGCTACAGAGGGTTAACTAGCTTCTTAGGTAATTACAGTGAGATTTTTTATTTTTATATTTTGTCGGACAGATCATTCTATCTAACGATTTTCACAGTATTTTATATTTTCCATCGACTAGTGCACAGTATTAAGTCTTTGTAATTGATTGTACGAATATCTAGCTCGTACAGTATCCGAAATTACCCGAATCCACACATCGGTTTGTTTAACGTTTGCGACAACCAGGAATACGATGGAGTACCAGTAAACGATAATATTGTGCTGGGCCAGTGCCTGTTTCTAGGTGCACATTCACGTGTTTGTTTAAGATCAGACGTCGTATCCAGAGCTGTTTCAGATGCATGATATATTGGCATGAACGTTTCGTTCCTATTCCAGACGAAACGGAGAACAACAATTAATAGAACACTTCTGATTAAATAAATTGTTTCAGCGTCGAAATTGTACATCTCAGGTTCACGAATTTAGGAAAAATGCTTCTTATATAAAAATTCCTTAAATTAAATCATACTATATAAAAAAAAAATTAACGTTTCTTAAAGTTTCTTAGCGTTTTTTTCTAAATTTGTTAAAAAAGGGATTAAGAAATGGAAATTAGAAGATTTGGAATCGATTATAGCGAATGAAAAAAATTTCTTTCGATTCAAGCTTCTCGGCGGATTATAGAGAATTGATGTAGAATTAATAATGGAACGCCTGTTTAGTTAGTTGTGAATTAACCTTTATACGGGGTGCGTGAGTGAGACCACTTGCGAGGCCAGGCAAGGACGCAAGCATCGATTCTGACCTAACCACCTCCGCCCGAGTCTCTCACCCCGTTTCCACTTTCAACCTGCTCTTATCCCTTCCCGGTGTGAACCCTGCAGCTTTCTTTCCTCGAACGTGCTAAATATTCCTGATCGTCTACTCCTTGAGCCCGAAGAAGTTGTAACATTCGTACTCTTTCATCAACGTTTATTAAAAGTCGTAAATAAATCTATTAAATGCTAAACTACCACCCGTATCTTTTATAATTTTCTTTCTGGATTCTATGAAATATAACCAAATGTAAATTAATTTCTAAAATAGTAGATATTATTATCGATGCACTGCATATTTTCATTTATAAAAAATTTAAAGGTATAAAATTGCACCAAAGGTACAAAATATAAAAAACTATAAAATCTGTTTAAATCGTAGAATTTTTTTTTTGTAATACCTGAAAGGTGAAATAATTTTATTAAAAATCGTAAATAAATCTACTAAATGCTTAATTAGAATACTCGACTTTCACGAAACTACCACCCCTATTTTTTACAATTTTCTTTTTCTTCTGGATTCCATGAAATTTAACCTAATGTAAATTAATTTCTAAAATAGTAAAATATTATTATCGATGCACTGCATATTTTTATTTATAGGAAATTTAGCGGTATAAAATTGCACCGAAGATACACAATATAAAAAACTATACAATCTGTTTAAATCATCGAATATTTTTTTTATAATACCTGACAGGTGAAACAATTTTATTCAAAATGGTAAATAAATCTACTAAATGCTTAATTAGAAAACTCGACTTTCACGAAACTACCACCCCTATTTTTTACAATTTTCTTTTTCTTCTGGATTCCATGAAATTTAACCTAATGTAAATTAATTTCTAAAATAGTAAAATATTATTATCGATGCACTGCATATTTTTATTTATAGGAAATTTAGCGGTATAAAATTGCACCGAAGATACACAATATAAAAAACTATACAATCTGTTTAAATCATCGAATATTTTTTTTATAATACCTGACAGGTGAAACAATTTTATTCAAAATGGTAAATAAATCTACTAAATGCTTAATTAGAAAACTCGACTTTCACGAAACTACCACCCCTATTTTTTACAATTTTCTTTTTCTTCTGGATTCCATGAAATTTAACCTAATGTAAATTAATTTCTAAAATAGTAAAATATTATTATCGATGCACTGCATATTTTTATTTATAGGAAATTTAGCGGTATAAAATTGCACCGAAGATACACAATATAAAAAACTATACAATCTGTTTAAATCATCGAATATTTTTTTTATAATACCTGACAGGTGAAACAATTTTATTCAAAATGGTAAATAAATCTACTAAATGCTTAATTAGAAAACTCGACTTTCACGAAACTACCACCCCTATTTTTTACAATTTTCTTTTTCTTCTGGATTCCATGAAATTTAACCTAATGTAAATTAATTTCTAAAATAGTAAAATATTATTATCGATGCACTGCATATTTTTATTTATAGGAAATTTAGCGGTATAAAATTGCACCGAAGATACACAATATAAAAAACTATACAATCTGTTTAAATCATCGAATATTTTTTTTATAATACCTGACAGGTGAAACAATTTTATTCAAAATGGTAAATAAATCTACTAAATGCTTAATTAGAAAACTCGACTTTCACGAAACTACCACCCCTATTTTTTACAATTTTCTTTTTCTTCTGGATTCCATGAAATTTAACCTAATGTAAATTAATTTCTAAAATAGTAAAATATTATTATCGATGCACTGCATATTTTTATTTATAGGAAATTTAGCGGTATAAAATTGCACCGAAGATACACAATATAAAAAACTATACAATCTGTTTAAATCATCGAATATTTTTTTTATAATACCTGACAGGTGAAACAATTTTATTCAAAATGGTAAATAAATCTACTAAATGCTTAATTAGAAAACTCGACTTTCACGAAACTACCACCCCTATTTTTTACAATTTTCTTTTTCTTCTGGATTCCATGAAATTTAACCTAATGTAAATTAATTTCTAAAATAGTAAAATATTATTATCGATGCACTGCATATTTTTATTTATAGGAAATTTAGCGGTATAAAATTGCACCGAAGATACACAATATAAAAAACTATACAATCTGTTTAAATCATCGAATATTTTTTTTATAATACCTGACAGGTGAAACAATTTTATTCAAAATGGTAAATAAATCTACTAAATGCTTAATTAGAAAACTCGACTTTCACGAAACTACCACCCCTATTTTTTACAATTTTCTTTTTCTTCTGGATTCCATGAAATTTAACCTAATGTAAATTAATTTCTAAAATAGTAAAATATTATTATCGATGCACTGCATATTTTTATTTATAGGAAATTTAGCGGTATAAAATTGCACCGAAGATACACAATATAAAAAACTATACAATCTGTTTAAATCATCGAATATTTTTTTTATAATACCTGACAGGTGAAACAATTTTATTCAAAATGGTAAATAAATCTACTAAATGCTTAATTAGAAAACTCGACTTTCACGAAACTACCACCCCTATTTTTTACAATTTTCTTTTTCTTCTGGATTCCATGAAATTTAACCTAATGTAAATTAATTTCTAAAATAGTAAAATATTATTATCGATGCACTGCATATTTTTATTTATAGGAAATTTAGCGGTATAAAATTGCACCGAAGATACACAATATAAAAAACTATACAATCTGTTTAAATCATCGAATATTTTTTTTATAATACCTGACAGGTGAAACAATTTTATTCAAAATGGTAAATAAATCTACTAAATGCTTAATTAGAAAACTCGACTTTCACGAAACTACCACCCCTATTTTTTACAATTTTCTTTTTCTTCTGGATTCCATGAAATTTAACCTAATGTAAATTAATTTCTAAAATAGTAAAATATTATTATCGATGCACTGCATATTTTTATTTATAGGAAATTTAGCGGTATAAAATTGCACCGAAGATACACAATATAAAAAACTATACAATCTGTTTAAATCATCGAATATTTTTTTTATAATACCTGACAGGTGAAACAATTTTATTCAAAATGGTAAATAAATCTACTAAATGCTTAATTAGAAAACTCGACTTTCACGAAACTACCACCCCTATTTTTTACAATTTTCTTTTTCTTCTGGATTCCATGAAATTTAACCTAATGTAAATTAATTTCTAAAATAGTAAAATATTATTATCGATGCACTGCATATTTTTATTTATAGGAAATTTAGCGGTATAAAATTGCACCGAAGATACACAATATAAAAAACTATACAATCTGTTTAAATCATCGAATATTTTTTTTATAATACCTGACAGGTGAAACAATTTTATTCAAAATGGTAAATAAATCTACTAAATGCTTAATTAGAAAACTCGACTTTCACGAAACTACCACCCCTATTTTTTACAATTTTCTTTTTCTTCTGGATTCCATGAAATTTAACCTAATGTAAATTAATTTCTAAAATAGTAAAATATTATTATCGATGCACTGCATATTTTTATTTATAGGAAATTTAGCGGTATAAAATTGCACCGAAGATACACAATATAAAAAACTATACAATCTGTTTAAATCATCGAATATTTTTTTTATAATACCTGACAGGTGAAACAATTTTATTCAAAATGGTAAATAAATCTACTAAATGCTTAATTAGAAAACTCGACTTTCACGAAACTACCACCCCTATTTTTTACAATTTTCTTTTTCTTCTGGATTCCATGAAATTTAACCTAATGTAAATTAATTTCTAAAATAGTAAAATATTATTATCGATGCACTGCATATTTTTATTTATAGGAAATTTAGCGGTATAAAATTGCACCGAAGATACACAATATAAAAAACTATACAATCTGTTTAAATCATCGAATATTTTTTTTATAATACCTGACAGGTGAAACAATTTTATTCAAAATGGTAAATAAATCTACTAAATGCTTAATTAGAAAACTCGACTTTCACGAAACTACCACCCCTATTTTTTACAATTTTCTTTTTCTTCTGGATTCCATGAAATTTAACCTAATGTAAATTAATTTCTAAAATAGTAAAATATTATTATCGATGCACTGCATATTTTTATTTATAGGAAATTTAGCGGTATAAAATTGCACCGAAGATACACAATATAAAAAACTATACAATCTGTTTAAATCATCGAATATTTTTTTTATAATACCTGACAGGTGAAACAATTTTATTCAAAATGGTAAATAAATCTACTAAATGCTTAATTAGAAAACTCGACTTTCACGAAACTACCACCCCTATTTTTTACAATTTTCTTTTTCTTCTGGATTCCATGAAATTTAACCTAATGTAAATTAATTTCTAAAATAGTAAAATATTATTATCGATGCACTGCATATTTTTATTTATAGGAAATTTAGCGGTATAAAATTGCACCGAAGATACACAATATAAAAAACTATACAATCTGTTTAAATCATCGAATATTTTTTTTATAATACCTGACAGGTGAAACAATTTTATTCAAAATGGTAAATAAATCTACTAAATGCTTAATTAGAAAACTTGACTTTCACGAAACTACCACCCCTATTTTTTACAATTTTCTTTTTCTTCTGGATTCCATGAAATTTAACCAAATGTAAATTAATTTCTAAAATACTAGAATATTATTATCGATGCACTGCATATTTTTATTTATAAAAAATTTAAAGGTATAAAATTACACCAAAGGTAGACAATATAAAAAACTATAAAATCTGTTTAAATCGTAGAATTTTTTTTTATAATACCCGAAACGTGAAATAATTCTCTACCGAGGTCATCCTTCTTTACTATATTTCAACAAGTATAAATTCGCTTATAAAAGCACAATATAATTATCAGATTAAATAGTAAGAAATAAGAATTGAGTTTTACTATCTCTAACCATCGACCGATCAATAATTGCTTTCAAATAAATCATCAACAAAATTCCATCTTTAAAGCTTTCATCGACTCGCTAAAAATGAATCACTACGCAAGCACATTTCACTTTCCGTTGCTTCGCCAACTACATATATATTCCCACTATCCATGATCAATAAAATACTGATTTCAATACATGAAATTGCTCGTTAGCGTTACACGATCGATACCGCTGTTCTCGTTCAGCGTTAGAGTGGCCTCGGCTTTGGCATCCTGCTCGTACACCGCCTTACATTAACACACTATTATCCCGTTTCATATTTACACATGTTTCTTTCAACGTTATCTTTCAATTCATCGATTACCTAATACCGTCTCGGGACACGATGCAACGTATAAAACGTATAAAAAATGTTGGTGTAAAAAAAAAAAAAAAATAGAAAAATCGTGCGTCCATTTCGATAATCGATAGCGCGTACCATTTCGAAGATTTTCGACGTTGGACAACGTGTACACATTTTGATCAATAATACGGCATCGCTTTGCGTTGGACTGCTTTCGATGCGAGCAGCAAGTAGAGCATGCGCCCAATAAACATTAAGGGACCCGCTGTCGCCCCTTCGTTCGAAACGGTTAATCGTTTTGCGTTCACGCGACCGTTTTGATCTCCGCTCGCTGCGTTTGTCTTTGTTGATTTCATTTCGCGCAAACTGCCGGTGTTATTTACCGCGGCGATATGCAACGTTTAAGGCCAGCCAAATTGGGGATTCGTTGTTAATTTGGTTCTTGATTGGTAGTAGGTGTTTTGTTAATTAAAGGTTTAACTCGCTGGCGTAGATTAGGTGTTTACGAGATTTTAGGAGAAAGGAGGTTGGGATTTTGTAAAGCATGTTATTTATGTTTTTTTTTCTTTCTCTTTGGTAAAGGTCGTTAAAATTTGATAAAGCACGTTATTTAGTTTGTTAATAAAAGGATTAACCAGTTAATGTAGATTGTATTAAGTGTTTGAAAGGTTTGAAGAGGAAAAAGATTAGAATTTTATAAAGCATATTATGTTTCTTTTTATTAATGAAAGGTTTAATTAGATAATGCAGGTTGTATTAAGTGTTTGAAACGTTTAAAGAGGAACGTGATTAGATTTTTACGAAGTACATTATTTAATTTGTTAATAAAGGGTTTAATTAATTAATGCAGGTGATATTAAATGGCTAAAAGGTTTGAATAGAAAATTAAAATTTTCCAAAGCATATCACTTTTAACGAATTCTTATTTCAAAGAAGAATTTTTAAATGAACACTGTCTCCATTACGATAAAAAATACAAAAGTTAGGGGTTGATGTTTAGGGATGCTCATTCGACAAGTAAAGCCACGTACACGTTTACAATCATTTCCATTCCTGCGTTCTTGTTAATAATGTACTACGATGCTTTAGGTAGATATTGCGAATAAAATTTCATTTCGTGTTATACTTCGGTACATGTTAAAGATGAAACAGTGACCATTTAGTAAACATGAATCAGATTTATTACACCCAACAACCTTTTTCTTTTTAATATTCACAGAACCACTATTCTGTGAATTTCATTTTTTATTTTAATTTCATAATACTGGAAAATTAAGGATAAAGAGGTATTAAAGTTCAATCAACGTGACCCGAATAAAATCAAGAGAAGAACGATATTATACATCGAAAACGAATTTTATACCGCACTTCACGAACCATGTTAAGTTTCCTTGGTCCGTTCCCTGGTCTTTGAGGTCAGATTACGCGAGCATTCATTTGCCTAACTGTTTAAGACTATAGGCAAACTTGGATTATCTCTCGATCGTCGTCGTCGATGAGCTTCCTAGAGGCACTAAAGGTCTTTAAGGGTCTCTAGGGACGTCATTGAATTTGATGATAAAATTATTTCGTGGCATGCAAGCGAGGAACTAAAATTATAGGAGCCTCATTAGTAAATGGTGTCATTAAACGAATAGAACGATTCCAAAAAATTGTTTTTTATTTTTATATTTTCATATTACATAAACGACAACAAACACGATCTTTTTTATTAATATCACTACTTACTATCACACAATTTTTTAATCAATCAAGGACACTAGTGTATTAACCCTTTGACTACGGCAGATTTTGAGACTCACCGGCTATACGGTAGGAATTCAGTTAGGACGTACGCTGAGGACGGCGAAATTTTTTGTTAGGGGTATGTTTTTGGGAAAATATATTTCAATGATCAGAAAACTGAGTTTCAATACATTGAAACAATATTATTTATTTCTTTGTATTCTGCACCGAATTGTTACTATACATATTAAAAATTTAACGTTAACGTTAAGCTTAAATTTTCAGGGCGTCTATAAGCGCCCTTCGTGTCAGAAGGCCAACCTACGTCGGGCGACTTTTGGCGCCCACAGTGTCACAAGCGCAAAATTTCTAAGCGCCTTTAAGCGCCCACAGTGTCACAAGCGCAAAATTTCTAAGCGTCTTTAGGCGCTCACAGTGTCACAAGCGCAAAATTTCTAAGCGCCCACAGTAGTCAAAGGGTTAATGTTCCATTTTGCGAAAGTCTTCAAGAATCTCCTTAAAAAAAAATTCTATATTGCAAAAATCGTTAGATTTGGATTCCAAAAATATTCCTATGCATTCCTGAATGTAACAGCTTCTAAACCAAATAGACTTTCAGTGCAAGATTCAGTATACCAATAAAAATTACCGTTCTGAATTTTTTTTAATCATCGACATTATCCAAGTTTTATGGCCTCGCTATCACACATATTACAAATATTATTCGTCACCGTAACCATGTTACTACCTTTTCTAAATTCATGTAACATCGTGTGCCTCGGATGCTCTTTCGAAGCGCTCATTTTCATTCGCGTTAATAACCCTCACGATGTATTAAACGTATGACTAGCAACGTTCTTATTTAAATAATAAATTAGTATTCGAATGTATCTATATAAAAACAGTATACAGAAAAAGCACCGTGTTATTCCTTGGTTCCGTTTAAAAATCTTTAACCTTTGAAGAGTAAAATTTCAACTAAAGTGTGCATATTGATTGTGTGATTGAGAAGAATGAGTGAGTGTACGAATCTGAAGAGCAGAGAAACATTATGCCTGCGAACGAATCGGTGTACGAATCTGAAAAGAAGAGCAGCGAAACAGTGTGCCTGAGAAGAATAAATGAGTGTACGAATCTGAAAAGAAGAGCAGCGAAACAGTGTGCCTGAGAAGAATAAATGAGTGTACGAATCTGTAAAGAAGAGCAGTGAAACAGTGTGCCTGAGAAGAGTGAATTAATCAACAGATTTAAATCTTCCACCAACGCTCTGGCCCTCTTTTCTTCCAAAGGTAACCCAACTTACGATCAACTAATTCGCTACTCGTCAATGAGACATCGACAAACGCTTGACACTCTCGCTTCTGACACAACAAAAAAAAAAATAATAATAAAAAAAATAAAAAAAAATAAAAATCCGCTTGCACGATGAAAAATTACCACGACAGTGTTGACCAACGCCGATACGCCTGTTTCAGAAACTTGAGCAAGACGATGACGACGAGTATCTCAACTCCTCCTGGGCCGACGGCAGCAGTCTGAAGCGGCACTTTCAAGGTCTGAACAACATCTCCTGGAAACCGCACTAAGCGGAAACCCAAGAACGAAAATATAAAAGAAGAGAGAGAAACAGAGGAAAATAATTTCTTCGACGTAGCTTGTTCGAGTTATCGACCGCGAATATAGCCAATATTCTCTCACCGACAAACCAAAGATGGCGAACGAGAATTAAAACAATAGAAAACCGCAATGGCGACGTAGCTTCAGGTATTTCCACGGTGTGAACCAGTGGTGCACGATGCTCAACGTAAGAGTTTCGAAAGGAACGGGCGTCGATTTGCGTCCAATTATTAAAAAAATAAATAAATAAATAATAATAATAATAATATATATATATATTAAAAAAAAAAAAAAAAAATTCGTCGGTGTTCTCTCCTCGAAGCGAAGAAACAAAGGAAAACCAATGATTTAGGGTGATCCAGAGTGTCGTTCACGATAAACAGAGAGTGTTTTAATATACGCCTCAAAGCTATCGCATAATACTGTCCCACACACTGTGTACGCGCTAATTATTATCCAATAGAGATATAACGATATTTTGTGACAGACTTTTTTCTACTCGACAACCGCCCGTGGTCGCGAGCGCGTGCAAGAGCGCGACCTTTCAGCTACGCTGATCGATTAATCCGTCGGCGGCTCGTGTTTTTTAGACCGGTCGATCGCGACCGGCACTGGGATCGAACGAGATCAGCCGCTTGGCGAGGATCCAGCGAGGAAGCATTACATTTGGATTCGTTGCCGATATTCTGGCGCCTCTGGGGTCTCGACGTATCGTAAAGGGTACTTCCGAAACATCGCTGAGGAACTTGTTGGATAAATTCTCTGAGCTACTCGATGCCGCGAAAGAGAGAGAGAGAGAGAGAGAGAGAAAGAAAGAAGGAGAGAGAAAGAGAAGGAAAGAGAGATCGATGCAAATGAGACATCGACTTGGAAACCATTCCGTTTCTGAATTACAACCTCTCTTCACGATGGTTGAACAAGTTCCCGAAGAACGTTCCCAACGACTCTCAAGAAACGTTCTGCAATCATAAAAACCGTATAAACGTTCGAATCGTTCCTCGAACGCATCGAGAAACGCGATTCGTGGCTCGATATTGGAAAGCTTGTAAAAACGGATCGATTTTTTTGGATCGTTGTATCGAGATCGCGTGGAGAGAGTACCCTGTTCTTAAAACTTTTCGGAAACACCCTCTATGGTGTCGACACCCTAACACAGTCAGACGATCTTTCTTCGTACAATTTTGCGCAACTATTCTCATCGATGCCTGCTGTTGAACACAAAATATACGGGGCGAGTTGTTTCCTGAGGGTTGAACGTTCCAGTCGAATTCGATCGCCGAGAGAGAGAATGAGAGAGAGAGAGAGAAAAATATATGTAATAAACAGGCACGCGATCCGCTCCTCATCGTCGTGATAGAAGTCGACCGAAAAGCATTCCTGCCCATTTTTCCGATAGCACACGCCGAAGAAGACACACACACACACACACACAAACACATACAATGGTCCTTTTTGCACAACTGGCTGAACTCTGGCTCACTCGGCCAAGATAAACGAGCAAGAACGAAGAGAAAAAGTAAACGAGGATCCGTCGTCGCGATCGACGAAAGACGCTGAAGAGGAGAGAAACTGAACTTCGCGCGAAAACGGTCGCGTTACTCAAGTGGACTAAAGCTTAACGAGTAAATTAATGAATTAAGAGTACCGTTACCAGTTAACAAGTATTACTAAGTTAATCTGCTTGCTGTGTGATCATGACGCGCATCCGAGAAACACCACTCCACGTGCATCGTAGAGCCGAGAACCACACTGTATCGATACACCGTCTCAAATACAGACACGTACACACATTTACATGTACACACACGTTTCACTGCGACCGTGACACACGCTTCTCTTCAGGTATATTCGACGTGATTCATCGGATTAACCGGTGAACTTAAAATTTCCGCTTCGGGGGTGTGCCACCCTTCATCGACTATTCGATTTCCGTGTTTTTCGAGCGAGCGTATCGAAAAAAAAAGAAAAAAATAAGTAAATAAATAAATGATACAGATCACTCGAATGTGCCAGAAACGACGAACAGAACGTTGGAGCTGAATGTTTAGCGATTGTTACAAGTTTGTCGGAGCGAAGGCTGACTCGTGCTATTGATTTGTCTGACCATGCTCGGCTTGTACTACTTAGTTTCCTGCGGTCCGTACTTGCTATTCAATTACTCGGTTATACAGCGTATTATAAAACACGAACATCACTTTTGAAGCGAATTTGTCGTACAACAGCGATAAAAATTCGGAGTAATTGTTACGGAAGCTTTAAATAATTATAATTAGATACAATAAGCAATCGCGTGAAGAGAAGACCGCATAGCAAATGTTAAACGTCCAAACGATCGACGGTGTTCGTCAATGAAAATTTCAATATTCAGTTATAAAATGACGCGTCTGAAATGTAACGAATCCAAATATTTCGCTCGAGCTCTTCGAATACTGTTATGTTCCGGTACATTGACAAATAACATCCCTTACAGTATCGACGTTTAAGTCGACGCTGCTCGGATAGTGCAAGCGCATTGAAAAAAACATTGAATTGTATGAAACCGATATCAGTTCTTTATCAATTGTTCGACGTATAGCACGAATCAGTCCCATCTGAAGCACATTGTGTTGCATCGCGATTTATCTTCGTGTCGTGGAAGAATGCAATTTTTCAGGGGGTGGATCGGGCCAAAGATTTGTCGATAGAAAGGAACAGAAAGTTACAGGTTCCCCCTCGTACCTCGGTTGAATAACGGATACAGCGCTGTCAGACGTTGCACACGTTTTCTAAAAATATAAATTTCGCACGCTGTCTGTCGCAGTGAGCTCAAAGAAAACTCACCCCCGCGATTACGTAAAGGAACACAGGGTGCCACTTGCGCAGAGGGTGAAACAAGTAACAGCGGTTTTTTCGCGGCCTCGTTGCTGCGCGTGAATCGATACGAGTGGCGCAGGACAGGCGAACCTTCGCCCCTGAGATCGATGGCAAAAATTGATGCTGAATTAATTTCACGAATAGTAGAATTTCGGGTTGGTTGAAAGCCCTCGCGTTGTAATATTTTCTAGGCTTCGTATTGTATCGAATAACTTTGAAACGTTGTACGTAATTCTGTTTGTTCTCTCGTCATTGCTATATCTTTCTTTTTTTTTTCTTTTTCTTTTCTTTAGTATTCTTTGGGATATAATTATTAAAAAGGTTTCGAAGATG
>SMSQ01025090.1:0-17106 GCA_019453375.1 Ctenoplectra terminalis | reverse complement strand
ATATTTTCTTCAACTCAAAAATCTATCTTTTCACCGAATTCTTATTTTTATCATATTCTCCTCGGTCTACCCAATTGTTTATTTTAAATTCTTTGCGTTGTAGTTACTGTTTCGTGCGTTACAATTTATTTACCATTAACAGTACATATCCGTTATAATATTTCCATAAATAAATTCGTCAAAGAAAAGATATAAATAACATAAACAAATAATAATTTCTTATTATTATTACCCGTGAGAGTTCACGTATTTTCTTTTAAAATGAAAAAAATCATAAAACGAGGGGTTAATTCAAAAAATTGGAGCCCAAGTGAGAATTCACCAAGGGTAGTAATCCAGGGTTAACATTCAAGCCTATTCATCTTCACAAAATATTCTCCATGCGTGTTACAAAACATCGGTTGTGTGTACCGTTCATGAGATTTAATCTGTTTACAAAACGAAATCGCTCGTTTAACCGAGGAAAGCCTCGAATAATTTGGTTTACAAAACGTTACCTATTGTCCGACATTCCTCCGTTTCGCAAACCAGAGTTTCAGCATCGCTTCGAATCGATCTTCTAGCCTCGCCAAACGGTCGTGCTAAATTTTGCGGAAAATCATTCGCATGCGAGACTGCGAGCACGCACGTTACGTACAACCTAGCCGGAATAAACAAATATTGAATTTCAGTCCATCTTCGTTAGCCATTATTAACGTTTTAATACTAGCGCAGTTTTGTACGTACGAAAAGAATAGCGGCGACATTCGTATCGCGGAAACGACGAAATTGGCAAAATCTTTTAGTGGAACCGAAGTAATGTGACACTGTCGATGCGATGTCCAGTATCGTTGGAAGCTTTCGATATTTTATATGCTCACACAAGCGGAAGAACCGTGAACCTTCTTACAATGGAACGAATATAGAAGAGTATTTTTACACTCGGTGCATCCTTTCGCGAAATTATCTGCATTGATGCTCGCTGCAATTACAAGGGTATCATGCTCGCTTCGTTTCCTTCGAGATTACCACTGCGTTTATTTGAACGAACATTGTTATTTGCGAGAACTTCGTTTCGTGTGCGAACGTGATTTCACGTGTTATAGTAATTAATAGGCTACGAATGTTTATGCAGATGCATATATTTTTACGGAAAGTAGGTAAAATAAAAATTAAAAAAAAAATGGATCTAGAGGGAAATTTTTATTTTCGATCCTGAAAATATATTTTTTATCTTGCATATCTTGCATATCTTTCATATTTTGCATATTTTGCATATTTTGCAGAATACATATAATTTGCATATTTTGCAGAATACATATATTTTGCATAGTGGATATTTGTAACATATTTGATAAATAAGTTATTAATAGCTTTCTCACGTATCTTTTTATTTTTGTAGATCACACGGATTCACGTTTTTATATACATACGTATTTAGATTGATTATTTTTCTTTTTTTCTCTTCTTTAATTGAGATGTTTAAGGTTACATGCATTTTTTAAAGTAATTAATGACTATGATCAGAAAGTTAGTGGAACAAATACGTACACTCCCGTTCATAAGTCACCGTACAATTAACCCTTTGCACTCCATTGGCGCCGCTATGGCGACATGTGTAATTTTTTTCAGAAGTTTTAAGTTAGATTTCATATTGTCGTTAATTGGCATATTTTTTTATTTTAAAAAGAAGCAAATGAACGAAATAAATAAAAATTGTTAATATTTATAATATTCATTTTTTTTTTAAATAACGCTTTAAGTTTTCACAACTGTCCTCTCGAACTTAAAAAAGTTTACGAGTGCAAAGGGTTAACAAATTTAGAATAAAAAAAAAGTTTGTGTTAAGGTTATAAAATAACCCAACCACTCACTAATTTTTCACATTATACAGAACCTTAACCCTCTATGGAACTGTGTGACTTAAAAGTTACAAACTGATGTATCTATATTTGAAAAAATTAATTTTCTTTAGTTATCACTGCACTATTAAATTTGATCACTGTATTACTGTATTATCTTTGTTTACTTGTGTTTTCCTTGATTGTTACTTGTTTTAACATTATTAAGTAGCAGTGTGTGCACTTATTATATTTTTTATATACATTTACTAGCTTTAAATTTAACTCAGCGAATCGTGATATTTATCTTAACCCTCTATGGGACCGTGTGACTTAAAAGTTACAAACTGATGTATCTATATTTGAAAAAATTAATTTTCTTTAGTTATCACTGCACTATTAAATTTGATCACTGTATTACCGTAGCGACACCACGATCCATCTACAGTAATTATTAGTTTAAACATTTTCAAATCAAAGCGAAAAACTGTAATCAATCGTAATTTTTTCTCCAATAAGCAGACAAAATTCGGGCTATAGAGGGTTAACATTGTCTTTGAATTTTACTTGAAAAACGCTGCGAACATCTAAACTGTAAAGAGGAAGACTATTTATTGAGCAATGCACTCGAGAGGCGATTCTCACTCACTTGGATTAACACTAGAACTACCGACGATTAAAGTATACTTATTTCTACCGAAGAAATAAAATTGGATGTGTTGACTCCCACAGTGTTCGTGGAGTCGATTATGTAGCATCAAAGATGCCAACACGATTTATAACAATAATATAAATACTATATTTAATTCAGTGGTAATACAAGTTCACAGTGTAATAGTTCACAATAGTTCTGATCCAAATACAGTTCTAATGTTGTTCTAAGTTCTAATGATAATACAGTTCTAGTTCAATGCTAATACAGTTCACCCACAGTTCTCAAACAGTTCTTGTACAATTCTTGTATAGTTCTCGTATAGTTCTTGTATGGTTCTAATGCAGTTCTCAGTTCAATTCTCACTCAGTTGTAACCGTCACTTTCTTTAAATATTAGACACCCTTGTTAGGCGTGTCGTCGCCAAGAGGGTGGGAGGCATGCTATGTCCAATCAGTTTTAAATTCTGGTGTCAAGAGAGGTGGTCAATGTCACGCCCTCAGAGTTCGTGTGTCAGTCCCAAGTCCAGGTAGGTGCAGATGTGACGGTGTCAGAAAGTCGCAGCTGAAGTGCACGTGCGTCAGTTCTTGGTGAGGATTTAGGGTACGGCACTTTGGTATTGAGCAGAAATCGACAAACACCGAAATATTCGCCAGTTTCTAGGTCGTAAACTAATAACATGCCAGATGTGAAAATGACCGTTCTCAAAAATAGCTAGAGTTCGTCCGTATCATAAATTAAGTCGTTCGCTGTCCTTAACAGGATGTTATATAAAATAATATGCAATGTAACTAAGCCAAAGGTTTACTTATATTCTTAACAGAAAATCACGGAAAATCTTCCCTAAGGTACCTTAATTAATTTATAAAATTTGTTAGAGAAATCGCGGTAGACGAACGGCTGAAGCAAGCCATGTGCGTTTCGTCAAGGCACTTCCCCACTTAAGGGAAATTCCTTGGGACCTAGGGCAATAACTCAGGCAGATATACTGGCGAGAACGTCCTCACGACTCCTCGATAGTCCAAGGAAAGGACATTATTGTAACCGCCTTCAGCGCGAACACACGCATTATTAAAACGCATATCAAAAACGCCTACAGACTCTTTTCTGAAAAACCGTTCGAATCCTGATTCCACCTTACAAATTTCTGTGAATAATTACGAATGGGTCATTTTGACCACTTTGATAGCTCAAAGTAATTTTTTCTCCAATAAACAGACAATATTCGGGCTATAGAGGATTAAATTGTACTATCTTTTGAAGACCTTACCGAACGTTTATTTCAACAAACTTTTTATTCAAAATCTGCAAGTGTCCGGTGACTTATGAACGGGAGTGTATGTGAGAAGCTTGATATTAGTAATCGGATATAGAAATATCAGATTTCAGTATTGTTTTAAACAATATTGGTTTCAGCACTATATTTATTTTCGCGATTATATTTGTTTCATAAATTGCTTTCGTTTTTATAAACCGGTTATATTTCACCAATTAATGGCGTGTAAAATGACTCTCGTACAAAATTTATCTGCAACGTGCAACGGAATAGGTAATTCAAGAATTTTGTATCGTTTCTAAAACGATTAACGAATAATTTTTCTCTCGGATGATCGTTTATTAACACATCGAAAACCAGCAATATTTTTGAAAATCTCTTTATGGGATGAAGTTACACTAGAATTAAATTGTTACTCGCATGTTTTTACCTGTTGAAGTATGCAACAATTGAGTGTTGGATTTTATAGGAATGTTTTTGTTTTTTTTTCGGGCTGGCTCTCTGCGCGCGTTAGTCGCCTATATAAATATAACTAACAGATTAACTTGTACAATAGATTCTAATTAAATACAGCAAATTACATTGTGTCTGTGCGTGCAGTGATTTTTCATTCCACAAAATTCCTAAGTACAACATTACCAAATATTTATACCTACAGTAGATATGAATCTCGATTTCAATTTTCAGACGAAGCGGTCGTTTTTAACACTAGAACTAGAACACTAGACTACCAAAGTGGTCAAAATGACCCATTCGTAATTTTTCACGGAAGTTTAATAAATTAATTACGATTCCTTTGGAGAGATTTTCTGTGACTCTCTGTTAAAACGTTGACTGCCACGTCACCCATATTCGGGTGACAGTAAAGTTTCTGATCGGTCCGCGTCACCCGTATCGGAGCGACACTTATTTGACTACTTGCCAAGGATATTCGTATGTGTTTAACCCCTTGCACTACGCCGAAATTCACAATGAGCCGTGCCAAACTCGGGCGCCCGAGTGGTCCCAAAAAGAATCGAAGCAGCGAAGCCTGAGTGTCGGAACTTCGAACACGATATCTTACGACTGACAATGAGCGCGAGATAGGCGTGCTCGTGTTGACTTCACGCGATGGTGCTCTTGTAAAATTCAAACGAATTTAAATGAAAAACTTTTAAAAAGTATTTTAATTATTACATGTGATTACAACTAATTCTATATAAATAATAATAATATGATGAATTAATAGCAGAACTGGCGGCCCGAGATTGAGACCACGGGCACGGCTCGTGATATTCATGTTTGGCTCGAAATGTCGATTACGAGCCTGACTCGTGATATCCACGTTTGCCCTGAAATTGAACAACGAGCCTGACTCGTGATATTCAAGTTTGGCCTAAAATTTTCATCACGAGTCAGACTCGTGAAAATAGTGCAAGGGGTTAAAAAGGTATTTCGCTGAGGAAGTAACAAAACTATTCAATATTAATTAATATAAACTAAGTTAATTATATAATTTAAATAAGTTAATGTTGGAACCGAAAACAATGAGAGGCAGGAAGTTGTGCGTAAAACTGGAGGCCACTCCAAATAAGCTCAGCACGAGCTATGCGACGGCCCCAACGACGGTTTTACAACCGGGCCTGATGGTAAGCAGACGGACCCTCGGCCCTCGACAGCACCAGCCGATCTCTGGGAAAACGGCGGGAAGACATTATTATTGTACGAGCAGTCGAGCACGGAACACCTCCGAGAGTTTATGAAAAACAGATAATTATAGAAGAGAACCTGACGCTACCGAGCGTTTGGAGTAATAAAGAATAATCGATTCTTACATTAATTATATAATAAGTAAACTAAATTAATTAATATAACGAAGAATACGCTTCGTACAGCGGTACGCGTGGCCTGAAGGAGATTTTACTGTAAACGCGCGTGGCAGTCAACGTGCTAAAAATATAGATAAACCTTTGTCTCGATTGCATTACATATTATTTTATACATCTTTCGCTTCGATTTCTTCGGCAGAAGTAAGTATGCTTTAACACGTTCGCGACGGGTGGTACATTCTTGTCTGTTCCATGAGGCGGGATGAGCCACCGATGGTACATACAGAATTGTCCCATGGGGCGGGATGAGCCACCGGTGGTACATGAGCTATTTTCGCATCATACCATTTATACAACTGATTACTATATTAATAAATTTATTTACAATTTTATATACATAAAAGAACTATTTACTGTCGTGATCTGACAGAAGCAACAATGTGCATTTTTATTTCGATTGTTTTATGCACAATAAATAGACAATGGTCAAACAAGTGGTATATAATTAATTTGAATCAACCACGCCAGTTGGGAAAAAGTACCAAAAACAGCGCCGCTCCAAGGCGGAGACACAAAAATCAGGGCCCGTCGCGAACGTGTTAACCCTTTGCGGACGAGCACTCTTTCGACTCTGATTCGCGGCAGGTGGATGATAATTTCTATATGGAACGAGATTATAAATTGAATATCCAAATAATTAAACAGAAAATAAAATAGAAGAGACACAAATGGTCGACGAAACTTTGCATTGTCGCTGTGGAGGTTCGACTTAGGAACCAAATTATAATGTGACCGCACCGGCAACGTTCGTCCGCAAAGGGTTAACCAGTTAACTGTGGCGATCTCTTTGCAAAGAGTGCACCAGTGTGTGTCGCGATAATGAAACGATGACGGGTATAGTTAGCTCTCAGGAAGTTATGAATCCAGCTCAAATTATTTATAATTTTTATTTGTTTGCTTTATTCCGTCTTGACCTCTAAAAATTTTTAAAATATTAAAATTTAGGAATATAATTTCGTTTCCGCCAAAATTACAATTTAAATATTAAATTGTAACAAAGTTTCACGCACGACGGATATAGCCGTCGTGACACAAAATTCTGCCACATCTCCATCACGGATATAGTCGTCGAACACACTTAACTGGTTAATGTACATTTATTTTAAAATAAAAGAAATGTTTGAATCGATGAAAATATAAAATTTAATTAAGAATATAGTCTCTGAAGAAAATTATATACGTCGCCACAGCGCCAGCCGAGTGCAAAGAGTTAATGAATAATTAAATAAGATTGTTAACACGTTTGCGATGACTGACGTGAATTCGTATCTTAAATTCTCTCTAGATAATTGTTGTAATTGTTGTAATTGTTCGAATTGATGAAAATATAGAATTTAATTGAAAATATAATCTCTGAACCTTTGTCTCGATTGTATTGCATATTATTTTATACACCTTTCGCCTCGATTTCTTCGGTGGAAATAAGTATGCTTTAATCGTCGGTAGTTCTAGTGTTAAACGTAACTTCCAATTTACGATTACTTTTCACTTTTTGTGAAATGAATTGAAGGAAACGAAATATGAGATATATCTCTGATAACTTTAAAGTGTCCGCTTCTTTTCATATTAAATTTGCTTGTTCTTGAATGAGAAATGTATTTTTTGAACCTCTATAAATTCACCGGGCTACGTAATTACACAGGTGTGTATGAGAAGTAATTTTCGACTAAATATAGTGAGAGGAAGGGGAAGAAAAATGTTTTAGTTTGAAAATTGCTCGAGTTAAGTTGAACAGGTAATTTATATGCATATTACATTTCTCAGGGAACATTTCCGTTTCAGAATGGATTTGTTTGTTTCCCATCCATGTAAGATTGCAATGTTTTGTCAAAATGCAAAGTAAAGTTGTTATCTTGAGTTAATAACGCAACCGCTTGCATAAACAGTTGGATGCGGTTAGCACGAAGTATTCGTTAAACATTTGTTAACACTTTATTTACTGGGAACCTAGCAATCGACTTTTGGGACACTCTGTATATTTATTAATATATATTATCCTTCGTATATTGACATTTCGTTAAACACGAAGTATTCGTTAAATATTTATTAACACTTTATTAACCGGAAACCTAGCAATCGACTTTTGGGAAACTCTATATATTTATTAATATATATTATCCTTCGTATATTGATATTTCGTTAAACACAAAGTACACGAAATATTCGTTAAATATTCATTAACACTTTATTTACTGGAAACTTAGCAATCGACTTTTGGGACACTCTGTATATTTATTAATA
This sequence comes from Ctenoplectra terminalis, assembly GCA_019453375.1. Lineage (NCBI taxonomy): Eukaryota > Metazoa > Arthropoda > Insecta > Hymenoptera > Apidae > Ctenoplectra > Ctenoplectra terminalis. The sequence goes on along the minus strand of SMSQ01025090.1, from coordinate 9,249 downwards.
TATATTACCCTGATATTTCGTTAAATACGAAGTATTCGTTAAAGATTTATTAACACTTTATTAACCGAAAACCTAGCAATCGACTTTTGGGAAACCTTGTATATTTATTAATATTTATTACCCTTTGTATACTAACATTTCATTATAATCACTTAGCACAAATAGAGAATAGCAAATATTTAACCCTTTGCACTTGTAAACTTTTTTAAGTTTCAAAGCACTATTGTGGAAACTTAAAGTGTTCTTTTAGAAAGAAAAACAGAAAATTATAAATGTTTACAATTTCTTATTTATTTGATTAATTTACTTTTATTCTAAAATAAAACAAGTGTTCGAATTGATGAAAATATAGAATTTAATTGAAAATATAATCTCTGAAGAAAATTATGCATGTCGCCGTAGCAGCGCCAGCAGAGTGCAAAGGGTTAAATCGGAATAAATTATAAATTGTTTGATGAACTACGCAATATTCTATTCTATAAGGTTAGGTAATAAGTGACAGGATTTGCAATTTAAGTCGTGATACAAATTGGTTAACTTCGTTAGACTGTGCTGCGATACTAATTCAAAAACATTTAGTCGCAAAATACTTAAGAATTTAAGAAGAAAATTGTAGAGACCCGCAAAAGGAAGTCGTATCTTTGTTCAATGTGATTTAATAGAATTAATAAATTACAAAGTATTAATTTTTGGAATTGATACTGTCAGTTTTCAGAAACCAACGATACCTAAACGAAAATTTCTACGTCTGTCCGCAGGGACCGTTGTGGCGCTTAACGTGTTAATAGTTAGTATACGTTTTTAGTTATTAACCCTTTGCACTCTTAGTCGTACTCAATATTTTATCTCAACTGGGTCGAATTTAATAAACTATTTTCAGAAGCTTACTGAGTTTGCCTTAATTATCATATTTTTATGATCGGTAACATATCTATGTCACAATAAATGTGATTAATCCGGTGATTACGTATAATTCCCGGTTATTATATATAATCACCGCTAAGTTTGGCAAATGTGATAAATTCTTCAATATTTATCATATTTATGGATGTAAAGAAAATTGCATGATTTAAATTGTGTTTTGATTGGTCGAATTGAATTCAAATAATTTTATATTTTTTTTATATCTATATTTAATTTTTATTTGAGAAATTAGGAACTATTTCTAAATAGGACTTGAGGTTATATAATTATACAATCGTTTATATCGTTTAATTTTGCGTAACCGTTCCTTAATAAAATAAGTCAAATGTTACCAATTTTCCGGTTCTTACCGTAAAAAGGAAAAATAAAAAAATCGTCCATAAATATTCAAGAATTCATCACATTTATCAAACTTAGGGGTGATTATATATAATAACCGGCAATTATACGTAATCACCGGATTGATTACATTTATCGTAACATCTATATTGATAAATTCTTATAAAATTTAATTTTAGCATTAAAGAATATGTTTCGTACGTTAAAACTGAAAGAAATGTAGCATATCGGAATATCGAGTCCAGCTCGATATAGGAGTCCAAAGAATTAAGCTCTTACAAAGCTATTATTATTATTAGTATTATGATTTCTTTTCTTCTATGGAAGTTTAATATATCGACATCTAGGTCATTAGCGACAAGAGATTCTGTAAAGGCTCAAATACGATCAAGTACTTAATCGACATTAATCTTCTTAACAAAGTTTGAATTATTTATTTTATTAGTTTCATTTATCAGCTAATTACCGATTCTAATTCATTTGTTTAACCATTCTATCGTGTTCATAAAAACTTTAGTTTCTTTTTTTTCATTTTTTTTCTTTTTTTTAACAAAGTCTTACCGAATTCATAGGAATTCATTCTTGCAACGCACCTTTTGTATTTTTCCAACGCATGTCTATCCGATCTTATCGTAAAAACATCACAAAAACCCATCGATAACAATGATCTATCAATAATCCGTGAAAAACGACTTTAGTCGCTTCCCGCTCAAGATGCGAAATCCGCGCGAAACGACTTTAGTCGCTTCCCGCGCAAGATGTGTTAATTATTCAATAATTACTGTAATATTATTGCAAATGGTTATAATAGCAATATTTAAGGAAATAGAAAACAATAAATCTGAGAAAATATAAAACGTGTTATCTGTTAATTTATAGAAATATTATATCGTGCATAACAGCAAGTATTAATGACAATAACGATTGCATAATATCTTAACCTTCCAAGATGAGCTATATTACTCGCGTCGTGCCTGCCTCCGCGACTTCCTTCGAATTAACGCGACGATGAGTTCTCTTGTGTAATGTAATTGTTGGTTATTTTTTTTCTTTTTTTTTTCACTCAGTTTGATTACTTAATTCTTATAAATTTGATTCAGTATTTAACGAACCGCTGACGTAGACGTCGCAAGGTGCTGAAGTGTTTGGAATTCAAAGGTGAAGTACTTTGATCGATATGAAGTGCAACCGTTCAGTTGAAGAGTTAATGTGCGACTGTTCGGTATAAGAGTTGATACGTGACTAACTAATTGCAAGGTGTTTGAGGATCAACGAGTTGCTGAGCTGGAATACGACGATTGGAATAGTTCGTTTAATAGCAGAAGACGTAGAGTTGAAGTAAGCGACGATTATCAAATTTGGTCAATTAAATGCATTTTGTAGTAGGAAGAAATTATTAGGCGTAGAAAATAATTGTGCGCTTTTGTGAGAAAAGTATAGTCTTTATTATTTTGTTTATTTATTATAACAAAAAAAATTATTAGATATAGAAAAGAATTAGATGCTTTTGTGAGAAAAATGTAGTCTTTATTGATTTAATATAATAAGGAAAATTATCAGGTGTAAAAAATAATTGTGTGTTTTTGTCAGAAAAATATAGCCTTTATTCATTTATTTATTTATTATAACAAAAAAAATTATTAGGTGTAGAAAAGAATTAGGTGCTTTTGTGAGAAAAGTATAGTCTTTATTAATTAATTTATTTATTATAACAAAAAAATATTATTAGGTGTAGAAAAGAATTAGGTGCTTTTGTGAAAAAAATATAGTCTTTATTCATTTATTTATTTAATATAATAAGAAAAATGATTAAGTGTAGAAAAGAATTAGGTGCTTTTGTGAGAAAAGTATAGTCTTTATTAATTTGTTTATTTATTATAACAAAACAAATTATTAGGTGTAGAAAAGAGTTAGGTGCTTTTGTGAGAAAAATATAATCTTTATTCATTTATTTATTTAATATAATAAGAAAAATAATTAGGTGTAGAAAATAATTGTGTGTTTTTGTCGGAAAAATATAGTCTTTATTCATTTATTTATTTATTATAACAAAACAAATTATTAGGTGTAGAAAAGAATTAGGTGCTTTATTCATTTATTTATTTATTATAGCAAGAGAAAATTGTTAGATGTAGAAAATAATTGTATGCTTTTGTGAGATGGACATAGTCTTTATTTATTTATTTATTATTATTTTTAATTGAAATAATATTAATAGTTTAAATATTCTTGGTTGTCATTATTAAGGTTCTTTATTTTTCGAATTTCAAAGGTTTGTTTAACTTAGAAGGTGGAAAAGCATTATTGTTTGTAAAGAAGAAAAATTGTTTCCTATATATAAAATTTAATTTCTTTAAAATTCTTATCATTTTGAGGTTGAGATTTAGAAAGCAGAATAAAAGTGACATACGTATTTTACTATCGATCGGTTTAGAACCCTTCTTCTAAATTTAGTTTTTTATTTCAGGCGGAAATTTTCATTATCTTTGGATCAAATAGCCAACAACAAATAATAACAAATTATTCTAAACGAGAATCACTTCAGACAGAAATTATAGCGTTATAGGTGATCAAAATACGTGTGGATCTACATACCGATCCGCATAATAATTTCTAAAGTCATTAACAATGCATAGAAACAGAACTATGTGAGTTTTTTTTTTATTTTAAATCGTTATTTAAAAATATTTTGAGAATCGTAATAAAGTAGGAAAATATAAAAAAGTTACTATTTTCATATATCGGTATGATCTCATATCAGTATTTTTGTATTCCTGTTTCTATAAAGGTTTTGAAGATAATATCCAAAAAGTACTAGTATCATACCTGTATTTTCAGTTTTGGTAGAGTAAATTGGAGATGACTTGGTATCGTTGTAGGCTATGAAATATTCCATTTTCAGCAATTTTTATTAATATTCTAAATAGTACAAATATCAATGTATACATTATAAATCTATATATATGCTTTAGCAAACTTTCTTTTTTTAATTAAACTATTTTTAGTACGATTCTCAATATTACAAACGTCAATATTAACATTAAAAATCAATATACATATATTTGTTTTAGTAAACTTTCTTTTTTTTAGTTTAGCTATTTTTAGTAAAATTCTGAATATTATAAATATCAATGTTAACATTATGAATTGATATACATTTGTTTTAGTAAACTTTTTTTTATTAATTTCGTTGTTATTAGTAATATTCTGAATGCTATAAATATTAATGTTAACATTATAGATCGATATATATTTGCTTTAGTAAATTTTCTTTTTTTAGTTTGGCTATAATATTACAAACATCAATATTAACATTACAAAATCGAAATACATTTACTTTAGTAAACTTTCTTTCTTTTAATTTTTATATCAATTCAATTGACAATATACATATTCTTTTTAAAAAAAATCTGGGTCATCATTCCCCAACTTACCCTGCAAGTCACTGTTTGTACGTGGCTCGCATACGAGCTGTTTAATTTCTCTTACCGACCTACATCAGAAATTATCCATTCTTACAAAACTGTAAAAAGTAAGCGAGCATAAATCGGATATATCACGCAAGACCGTACGAAAGAAAGGAAGCATAGCGTTTGCTTTTATCTGTAACACGGAAGAGTGTTACGCACTTGGACGACGGAACGTTTTCGAGATCTGAAGAGTCGGTTAGAACAGCTTCCGTGGCACGTGCAAAAAGCTCGTATGGGCCTTTGCGTGTAGAGTGCTATCAAAGGTGTATTTGCTTAGGAGAATTCGCGTACAGTTGTACTCACACCACGATGTATCCGTACTTTTTAATCAGAGACCCGGAAAACGTTCTTCCATGTCTTATTTCTTTCCTTTTTCTTCTTTTTTTCTCTTTCTTTTTTTCTCTCTTTTTTTTTTATTATTTGCTTCTATATACTTTTTCACGCAAACGAAAATATTCGAGTTCGAGGGAACACGGTTCCCAGATTACAGACGGCGCGTTTTTTTTAAAGAGCCACCGACCTCGTGCAATCCAATTTTTTATCTTAATTCAACGTCCAACTGGCTAACGTCTTCCTAAATGCGATCCTCCTGAAAGATAGCACGTGACATCGTTCGTGGTATTCCCCGGAGAATTTTACATGGCCGGCTAGTAAATTTGAATTAATGGAGTGGATTTTGATATAACCGTTAATTAGTTTGTTGTTGATAGTAACTTAGTTTGTCGATATTTTTAATAGGTTCAAATGTATATTTTATGAGTTCGATAGCGTAAAATATTATATAACATGTAATTATTATTATCATTATATAATTGAAACGATGGAGTGATTTTGATATAACGGTTAATTACTTTGTTGTTACTGGTAATTTAGTTTGTCTATATTTTTCATAGGTTCAGATGTATATTTTATGAGTTCGGTAGCGTAAAATATATCATATGTAATTATTATTATTATTATTATTATATAATTGAGTATTATTATTATATATTATAATAATTATTATTGTTATATAATTGAATTAATGGAGTGGATTTTGATGTAACGGTGAATCAGTTGTTGTTGTTGCTAGTAATTTAGTTCATCTATATTTTCAATAGGTTCAAATGTTTATTTTATGAGTTCAATACTGTAAAATATTATATAACATATAATTATTTGAATAGTGTTGTTTAATCCGTGTCGGTATGAAGAAACATAAAATGTTCTCATTTGCAAACTCGTGTAATTATTTAACTTACGTATCATATTTATGTTTAATTTAAAGAACAGGGACTTTAATTAAGCATTCTATATCAATTTAAAAATTATTTCTTCGAGATTCACCGTAAACAACTAGTAAAACATTTCTTTTAGAAACGTATTAATAATTCAGAAAATATTATCAACGAGTTTAAATTAAACAGCTGAGAATTTATTCTATAGATTTTTACTGTATATACAAGTTAATTAATTCTCTACAAAGATTGTTTAAAATCATTACAAAATTGCAATTAGACTTTCTTGTGCTTAAACTTAATCATTCAATGCGGCTAATTTTAATATTCGTTGCAATTTAATCACTCAACGAATAATAATTATTAGAAATTAATTTCTTTATCACCTACCACCACTTATTATTTAATATTTTTAGTCGTCAATCGATATCCATTAAAAAAAGTTAATAATAAACCATGTATTTATTTAAAGTACACGGAAATCATTTGCAAGATTGTTTTCAAAAGAAATTAGTATTCATCTAGCGCCTTTCGAGCGGAGCTTTATTGAAACGCATAACCTAACTCTTATTTGAGTTGATTTAAATTCATTCGGAAGTAAGTTTCTGTTCTGGTCAAAGCAGATTATTTTAATTTAATAATTTCGAAGTACAACAGAGGTGAAGAAAGGGGGTGTTGGGTGGAAAGAACAGCAGTTTCGAGTTGAGCCGGGTTTCCGGCTGAAAAACTTTACAGAAGAACTTTCCTGTTTCATTATCATTGTTTCGTGGGTGGATTAAAGTTTGTTTTTCCTATATCATTTCCAGCCACGGCTCGTATTCGCTTGAAATTGAATCTCTTGAAACAGCTTGCAAGGTGTTTACACAAGTTTCATATAAATCACAGGAGAATAGCCAAGCAGTATTCGTATACAAACATGACTGCAATTGCCTCGGTATTTGAGCATTTATTTTGTGTACAAATACCACGATAAATTAATCACAATAGCGTTTTATTAACACTGGAATTACCAAAGCGGTCAAAATGACCGGCTTAGTATTTCTCGTGCAAACTCTATAAATTTTCTATCATGCAATTTGGAGGATTTTTCACGATTTTCTGTAACAAATGTAGATAAAGATTCTTTTTCCTTATGTTATGTATTTTTTACAGCACCTATCATTTTTATTTCTTGGGGTACAAATACAGTAGCCGATAAAAATAAGTGGACAGTTACTAGAAATAGGTAAAGAATGAAGTTTGGTCGATTTAATCCTCTATATTGATACTAAAACTATTAAAGTGGCCAAAATGACCGGTTTGAAAATTCTCACAGAAATTCTATTAATTTGCAATGATGCATTTTTCCTGATTTTTCCTGATTTTTCCTGATTTTTCCTAATTTTCTGTAAAAAATATGGATAAAGATTCGTTACCTGTTTTTTCGAATACATATCTTTATTTTCTTTAGATATATATAAATAGGTCTACTTTAATCGTCGGTTTAGTGTTAATAAATAGTTAATCGTCATTAATCGTCGTTAATAGTAATTAATAATAAATAAAGATAAAAACAATATTCTGATAACGTATTCACTTAATCTTGGTTAATTAATATTTAGAATATTAAATAGGAAATCGGCAGATTGAACTGCTAAATTGGAATTGGAGCCTGAATTTCCCATTTTACCAGTTAATTGGTTCAACTGATTAAACGACGCCAATTAATTAATTAATCTAAAATACCTATCACATCGCGTGCGTTATTGTAAGAATCTGTATTCGATTATTTCGCAAAACAAAATCAGAAAAGAAATTTCCCGGTCATTTCCTTCTAACAATGAAAAAATAACAGTTAAAATTCAGAAAGCTAAATTTTTATCATAAACTCGTAATTAATACTCGTTTAATTTGAACATTTATAACGACAAATTTTTGTAAGCTTCAAAATCTTCGTTCTGACCGAATTCTTTTAATTCGATTCGCCTAACAATAAGCCTACCCTTCATTTTATAAAAAAAATCACAAAGAAAATTTATTTTACGCGCTCACCTCAATTCTTTCTTGCAAAACTATTTTACATTTTTTTCATTGCATTGCTGTTCGTGTTAAAATTCGTACATAGTTATTAACATCGTTACGTGACATTGTTAACACTAGAACTACCGACGAATAAAGCATACTTATTTCTACCGAAAAAATCATAATGAAAGGTGTATGAAAAAATATGCAATGGGAGAGAAACAAAGCTTTGTCTACATTTTTAACAGAAAATCACGGAAAGTTATCTCTGAGATGCGATAGTAAATTTATAAAATTGCTGTAAAAAATTACGAATGGGTCATTTTGACCGCTTTGGTAGTTCCAGTGTTAAATAAATATATTCAAGAATAAATGCAACTTACATAATTTCGGCTACAAAATTTTCATCGTTCAACAGGAAAGATGTAATTAAATAAATAAACTGAATCAAACTAATAATTAAATTTTATACAAAAACTGCAACTCCTCGTTTAACGCAGTATAATACAAATGACATTCGTCAATCGTTGCAAAGCATTGTTATACGATGAGGGAACGAATTGGTTGCGATCAGAAATTTCAGTCGACGAATGCACAAAAGGGAACCGAAAGAATATATCTAAAAAAAAAAGAAGCCAAAAAATCTAGTAACGGTCCAATTAAATTAATTGCTACGTCAATTACAAGCCCTTGTCCCACCAAAGTCGCCATCAGTGTTCGTATCTCGTGCTGGGTCGTGCATCTATTTTACCATTTCCCTTCTTCCCATCTTTTTCCTCTCTTTTTTTCTTTTTTTTTTATTCTTCTTTTTTTTCTTTTTTTTTGGAAGGAAGTCATTTATACGTAGTAAATTGCTGTGAAATGTCACGACGATTAAACGTAGGACGCGAGGTTCTTTCACCGTCCTCCTAACTTTGCAATTCATTTTTGACGCTTCTAATTTCTGGTCTCATGAATTATTGTCGACTTCCACAACGTCTGTAAAGTTGTACGCTTACAAAAAAAATTTTGCCAACCCGGAAATTCCAAAAATCATAAAACTTTGCATACTAACGGAGTAAGTTACGCTTAACAAACCCTATTTTTTTCTTGGTAACATAATTCGGTTTAAAGGGGTGAAAACAGCCCTTGAAAAAATGTCAATATTTTCTTTTTCGCCAAGTATCTCAAGATCAACAAATGATATTGGAGAAAAGTTGAAACAAAAGTTGCAACATTTTATAGCGTCTACGAAACTGTGTAAAAAATTTCTTTTTAACCCTTTGCGGTCTTATGTCGAGCCAGACTCGACATTTTAG
>SMSQ01025087.1:27473-59388 GCA_019453375.1 Ctenoplectra terminalis | reverse complement strand
TGGGTTAAAAAATTATCGCACGATGGAATTAGAAAATGTGAATCATCATCGATCAATCGGTATATATAAAAAGTTAAGGAATTATTTTTTACTCCTCGAAAAATAGATGAAAAAGTGAAAAATAGAGAAGCGAAGAAATAGATATTAAAAGTGGAAATGAATGTATTAATGATGTTCAGGTTTTGAGTGTCTTTGAGTAGTCTACTTAACAGTAGATTTACTTATAACAGTAAATTTATTTAGTCGATTTTTCTATATAAATTTCATTTTGAGTTTATATTTTTCTTACGCGCGATTGTTAAACTTGAGCACGAAATTTGAACTGCGTCAAATTGACGGGTTCCGTAAATCTAGTGTTAAGTCACCGTTCGTACGTAGCGAGCGTCAGACGTTAGGTGAAAGTCGTAGCGAAAGGGTGAACCAGTTAAGTGAGTTTGACGACTGTATCCGTGATGGAGATGTGGAAGAATTTTGTGTCACGACGGCTATATCCGTCACGCGCGAAACTTTGTTACAATTTGATATTTAAATTGCAATTTTGGCGAAAGCTAAATTATATTCGCAAATTTTTATATTTTTAAAGTGTTTAGAGGTAAAGACGAATTAAAACAAATAAAAATTATGAATAATTTGATTCCAAAAATTTCGTTCCGGCAATTTGAGTATCGTGAATGAGCCTCGAGGAAGACCACCGGCCCATATCGATAACGAGGAATTAAGGACGACCGTGGAATCCGATCCACGCACAACTAGTCGAACACTTGGGTCTAAACTAGCAACTAGTCGTACAGCTGTGTTAAAACATTTGCGTGCAATAAATAAAGTAAAAAAATTGGACTCATATTGTAGGGATGTTAGGTTGCTGGCGGGTGTCTCAATGAAGACTCACCAATGGACACTGTCTGTTGAACAATAACTATTTATTGGTTAATAACTATACTCAATATTACAATACTCGCTCTCTAATTCTCTTTACTCGACTCACTCTTCTCGACTCTCAACTCTCGACCCTTCTCTGACTCTAAACAAATGGATGATAAAAATAATTCACTTGATGTATTGTAGGGATTTTAGGTTGCAGACGGGTGTCTCTATAAATACTCTAAAATGGACACTGTCTTAAGAACAATAACGATTTATTCACTAATTACTATGCTCGTTCTTACAATGTTCGCTCTCTAACTCTTCTCTAGACTCTCTTTTACTCAACTCTCCTCTGACTCAACTCTCTCTTCTCCAACTCCTCTCCGACTATCTCTCGACTAACCCCTATACACATTTTCTCCATTCATTTATTCCCTCATTCTCTCTTCTTCTATTCTCAATCTCTTTCACTCTGCTCAGGCATTCCCAGGAACTCTTCGGATCACACAATAATCCCTGTCACTCGGTCCAAATACTCTTTTCTCACACTTCTATCGCCCGGCCCAAGAACTCGTCTCTCGCACATCTATCGCTCGGCCCAAGCACTCGTCTCTCGCACATCTATCGCTCGGCCCAAACACTCGTCTCTCGCACATCTATCGCTCGGCCCAAACACTCGTCTCTCGCACTTCTATCGCTCGGCCCAAGCACTCGTCTCTCTTACATCTATCGCTCGGCCCAAACACTCGTCTCTCGCACTTCGATCACACCGGCCCAAACACTCTTTATTTGCACCTCTATCACTCCAGATTAACCCTTTCGGTACGAGCGCTCTGTCCGCCGTGACACTCCCGCTGTACGAGGCGCCGCTCCGAAAATGTACACATAGCGCGTGGTCAGTCCTCTTTTGTACCAAGATTTTTCTAGGCGTTAAATAAGAACTCTGTTTGATAAAACAATATTTCTTCTAACAAGCGTCGTTTATAGTTTTAATATTAAAAGATATTTATATAAAATTTTATTAATTATATAAGTAACACCAGGTCATCAGATGAATGCCGGATATATCCAGCGCTCGTACCGATAGGGTTAAATATTCACACCTCAGACTTACCATTCCCACAATATGTGTCACACGAATTTGACGCAACGCCTGTTTCATAGTTTCCAACCTAATATTTTCCGGCTGAAGGCCGAACCAATTGAAAACGAGGTCCCATCCTACAGGCGCAGCCTAAAACTTGAGACCTAGGTTTTACGAGGGATCTCTCTCACACGCACCAAAACACGCTCTACCCACACATATGTAAATTTAATTAAAATCGATACACTTAAGCGATGTCCCTTGTCAGCCAGTAGTATGCAAATGAAAGTCCTCATCGCGGAGGCCCCCCACTGTATTTACCAAAGCGAGCAATAGCGATCGAACGTTTCGATTTATTTGTATATTCGAGCAGCTCATTGTATCGGAAACATTGTCCGGACCTGAGATGCGAATAAGAGGGCCCGAGTCACAATGTAGCGACGTATCGGGAATTTCAATGGTGAACCGCTGGGTCATCACCCCTGGCTTCCTCCCTTCTTCGGCTGCGAGCGGCTAATGGCACTTTAAACGCCCCGGCACCACGTGGCATCGCTTTGTGAACCAGCGAAGCTTTTATCACGTGTCATGCGATTTGTTTGCATCGCTAACAGGATTAAGCCCGGACCGTGCAAGTTTATCGGCGTTAATCTTTGCGACTTTTTCACAGCCGGCTACCCCGTTCGTTTAACGCGCAATTTTTCTCGCTGAATATCGAGAGAAAGAGAAACTTTTTCTCTTCCCGGTTCCGCGCTCGCGAACGGATAATTTATGACGTTGAGCGACGAGACGCGCGGATCGTTGCGAAGGGTTTCGCTGAAAAATCGCTGTCCGAAGGTTTTCGTCCAAGTTCGGTGTTATCGCCTTAACGTGTTTTATGGAAGACGAGAAAACTTGTTTCTCGGTGAAGTTAACGATAATCTTTGTTGCGAGCTGAATTGTGTACGGAATTGAAGTTATGGTTCACGGTGCAGGGGAAACGGTATTGAGTGTTGCGTGCGTAACAGATGTTCACATGTGTTAAACCCGTGATAAAAGTTTTTTCTCAACGCTTCGACTGCTGTGGACGTGTATCTGCGAAAATGTTGGGATTAAACGTGTGACTTGGCGATAATAATTTTGGTGCTGAAATTGGTAAATTGATTTAAACGACTGGTTTGTAATTTCTTGTATAAATTCACGATGGTGAAAGAAGAATTTTTTGTGTCTTGTAACGAGTATGAATGAAGATTTATTTTCTTCGTATTTTATATTTTTTTAAAATAGGTATTTTAAAGTCTTTGGTATAAATTGGTGTACTTTAATCGTCGATGGTGTTATTTTAACCATTTCGCTACGGTGCTCTCAGAATTGAAAGAGCTCTTGGTATACTAATCGATACAGTTTTTGTTGATATAATAAAAATGTACTTAGCAAAATTTAAGTGTATTGTTTAATGAATGATGCTAGATCGTATGTAAATGAGAATATAAATAATTCTATGGTACAGAGAACGTCTATGCACGCTTTTATCAAATGATTGCTTCATTTTTAAAGGCGAATATATAAACTTTTCGTAGCGAAAGGGTTAATTTTAGTGTTAACCCTTTGACTGCTATGGGCGCATATATGCGTTTGACGATCAAAATGTTTAAATTAAACGGGTAATTCATAATTTGCAAGAAGAAAATTCGTTGTGCGTGCAGGATGTAAGAAAAGGAGCGGTACATGATATGTATAACTAAATGCAAAATATTAAAAAAGTGCAAATCGTAGATAATTGTTTTGAAATTTATCACTCCTAAATGAGTTATTAATTTTATTTGACTTGAAGTACGTAGTTCTGGTTGGACATTAATACAGAATATTTATGTAATTTGAAAATGGACACGATGTTGTTTGAAATATAAGTTTAAAGTGATCCATATACTTTTTTTCTATTTCTCGATGTTAAACATTAAAACTCACTATTATTTTCGACTTTCGACATTTTTAAAACATTATTGTTCTTATTATAATACTAGAACCACTGACGATTAAAGTATACCTATTTCTACTAAAAAAAATTCAGAATAATAGATATTCAAAAAAAATATAAGATACAGAGAAAAATATAAGTTGTAGAAAGTCACAAAAAATTCTTAAAGATGCATTATAATTTTATATAATTTTTATAAAAAATTGCACACCAGTCATTTTGACCACTTCGGTAATTCTACTGTTAAATAAATAATATATGCTCAAGAACAGCACTTTGATAATATTTAATATAGCACAACTCAAAAATTACAATAGAAACTAAGTTTCCTATTAGATAATCAATCCAACACCGATGGAATACATCGTTCATTATTTCGTTTAAATTTAAAATGCTCCGCAATCAAAAGATTTAGTTTCACAAAATTATCGTGAATTCTAAAAGTGTTGATTTGTAAAGAAAATGAAAATGATAAATATTTATGATTTCCTATTTATTTGGTTAATTAGCTTCGTTCTAAAATAAGAAGATAAAATAGTGATCAGCTGGATAAAAGGCATAAATTTCTCTCTTAGAGTCAGTAGGTAGTAAAACGAAAAATCAGAGACGAGCTATCTTCGGGTCGTTCAATTTCAGAAAGCAAGCTCGCCGGCGATCTAGCGTAGAAAGACACCGATAATGAAGGACAATTCGTCTCTGTCTGGTCAATTTATATTCTCAAGATAACGACACGACGCCGCGAGCGTGGAATTATAACACACCATCTCCCAGCTGCAACCACGAGCCGGAGCACAACGAAACTATTTCCAACGATTAATATCCGGCTGACGGTCCCGTTGCTTCCCCACCGATCGAACCGTATTTCCCGCCGCGAAATTAACATTTCAATAAAAGCTGAACGTCGTCCGGATTCGACCGACAATCTCGTGGCAAAGAAATGATGGAAAAGCTGGATTAAGGGTAGGATTCAGATCGGTGCTGATAACGCTCGATACGAATCTCCTCGGATACGTCCGGAGAAATAAGGCGGTCGGTGAAGGTAAAGGCGTGGATAATAGTGGAAAGAGTGAATAAAAGAGAGAGGGAGATAAATATGGAAGGAATGAGAGAGAATAAGAGAGAGGAAGAGACAGAGAAATATTGAGAGCACGAGAGATAAGATGTGGGAGATTGGGAGAGAAATGAGGAGAGAATAGGAGAAAGAGAGATGTGGGAGATTTGGGAGAGAAACGTGGAGAAAATGAGAGAAAGAGAGAAGATAAGGAAGATTGGGAAAGAATTGAGGAGAGTATAGGAGAAAGAGAGAAGATGTGGGAGATTTGGGAGAGAAACGCGGAGAAAATGAGAGAAAGAGAGAAGAAAAGGAAGATTGGGAGAGAAACGCGGAGAGAATATGAGAAAGAGAGATGTGGGAGATTGGGGAAGAAACGCGGAGAGAATAGGAGAAAGAGACATTGAAAGAAAGAAAGAAGATTTGAAGAGAAACGCGGAGAAAATAGGAGAAAAAGAGGAAATAAGGGAGACCGGGAGAGAAATATGGAGAGAAAGAGAGAACATAAGAGAGATTGGGAGAGAAACGCATAGAAAATAGGAGAAAGAGAGAAAATAAGAGAGATTGGGACAGAAACGCATAGAAAATAGGAGAAAGAGAGAAAATAAGGGAGATCGGGAGAGAAATATGGAGAGAATGAGAGAAAGAGCAAAGATTAGAGATATTGGGAGAGAAACGCAAAGAAAAAGATAAGGGAGATTGAGAGAAAAACACGGAAAAAATGAGACTGAGATAATGAGAGGAAGAGGGAAGATGAGAGGGAGATTGGGAGCGAAATATGGAGAGAAAAGAGAAAAAGAGAAGATTACAGATATTGGGAGGGAAACGCAGAGCGAATGAGAGAAGGGGAGAAGATTGGAAATATTGGGAGAGAAACACAGACGGAATGAGAGAAAGAGAGAAGATGAGGAAGATTGGGAGAGAAATATGGAGAGAATAAGAGAAAAATAGAAGATTACAGATATTGGAAGAGAAACACAGCGAGAATGAGAGAAGATAAGTGAGACTGGAACAAAAACGCGGAGAAAATTAGAGACAGAGGGAGAGAACAAAAGGAAGAGAGAACATCAGAAAAATTGGGAGAGAAACGCGGAAAGAATGAGGCAAAATTTGAAAAGAAACGCGAATGCAATGCGAGAAAGTAAGATAAGGTAGATCGAGAAAGAAACACGGAAGAAATGAGTGTGTAAAAATAAGGTAGATCACAAGAGAAACCCGGAAAAATCGAAAGAAGGAAGAGAAACAAAGAGAATTAGAGAAACCGAGAAAGAAAAGGTGAGAAAAACGCGTAAAATATCTGGGAAAGAGAGCAACACCGGAGAGAATGACAGAGAGAAGGCGAGAGAAAAACACGGAGAGAATGGAAAAGAGAAGCAGTGAAACGCGGAGAGAATAATAGAGAGAGAAAGAGAGAGAGAAAAACGGATACGGTGAAGCCAGGGGATAGGGAGCGTTGAATTAAATTGCTTTTCAGAGGTATGAAAGTGGTGTTTTACAAGGCGCACGGAGTAAGATCAAGTGCGCCCTGGCAGGCTGCCACGCAGTCTTGCCCCGATAATAAATGCTCATTCAAGAAAAGGAAAGAGCCGGGGGAGTCGGTAAGGGACGAATGGCGGTTCGAGGGAAAGGGTGGAAAGGGGGAGAGAGGAGGTCGACTGGTCGGCCCTGAGACGTTTTTCTCGTGTCGTGGTCAAGCTTGGCTGTAAAGTGCAACGAGTCGGCCTCGGTGAGCCTTGCACTTGGTGCTGGATCGCGAGTTCCTTCTTCTTCCTTTCATTCTTTTTACTTGCCAACCCATCCCTCTCCGTCTCCGTCTTCGACCCTTTCTTTTTCATCGACTTCTTCGCCGGCTTCATCGACGAGCCTCGATTGTTTTCGATGATGCGATTCAATCGCGTTACGACACGCTTTCTTTCTGCTTTTAACGAGTTACGCGGCTGGTAATCGCCTCGATTGCCGGAGGGCTCGCTAAAAACCACATTGTAGATTTTGAGGGAAACATTGGAATCGGTTGATTATCCGCAGTCGAGGCATTTCTTGCCTCGGATTTGTCTCGCTCGCAATTCTTGCTCCATGATCATAGAACGATCGCGGACAGGTTTCGTACGATGGGGTCTGGTCTTTCAATTATTCCGCGCGAGTCTGGTCTTGGTGAGAACGCGTGTGCTGCAGGGTTATCGTAAAGAATGAGAGACACAAGAAACGGGTGTTGATTCGATAGGTTCCTTTATGCAATCTATTGTTCGTGTAATACAATTGAATTGGTGAGGTCGGAAACAGTGTGTCAACTTTTTAACGTTGGATATGTTATACTGTTGATATGTTGACTTTTTGATAACGAAAAAGGTGAGATGGGTTTCTATGACGACACTTTTGTCGTATCTCTGCTTCGTTTCTTCCTTCGCTCACCTTTCCGATCCATCTACTTGTCACTTCTTCCTTGAAAAAGTGTTAAACTGTTTCGTATGGTGAGTGAACAACGGGAAGATGACATTCTTGAGTATATGACGGAGAGATGTCTTGATAAGTCGCGTCGCGGATCTAACACCGTCACTTCCAACGAACAGATGATCACTGATATACTTAAAAATAAATGTCAGTTTTTGTTAGTATATTTTGCAGTTATATATAATATATTCTATGGCTTAAACCTTTAACCCTTTGCACTCGAGAGGCAAATATTGAAAATATTTTAATAATATATTAAAATACAAACTTTTTGTAATATCATTAGTTCAGTTTACTTCAAATTAATAGATTTCTATAAGCAGAGATTTACTTCGTTATATATATTGCTAATTATATATAAAATTATATAAAATATATAAGATATATAAAATATATGAAATATATAAAATTGCAAAAATATAAATTGCGTATAATATTTCAGTGTTTCGAATCCGACACGGTGTAAAAGCAGTGAATAGCTATTGCTAAAATGTGTAGCTGTTGAAAAAGTAATAGCGCAAGGGGTTAACGCATGTTTCGCACTCCAAATTCACCCGTTTGCAAATTAAATTCACCCTCTTGGGACTCCTCGAAACAACCAATCATCTTTCATCATTTTTCCAATACGATGTAAATACTCACTCTTCATATTACATACACGTGCTATAATTCTCAATCGTTCAAAAAAAACAAAAAAAAAACAAACAAACTAATAACCACGTCACACCGTATTTACCTGTATTTTACTTCTAACTGTTCCTTTCTATCAAAAATCCCAAACTGTTGACCAAATCCCCCAAAAAGCAACCGCAGTGCTCAAAAATAATAAACCTCCAAAAAGAAAATAAAGAAAGCTAAAAACCACATCAAGCTTTCATTAACACACGAGACTCGGAAAAGATTATAGAAGTGATTAATCTCGCAGCGAAAATTCTAAACGCCAGCGAAA
The DNA here is from genome assembly GCA_019453375.1 of Ctenoplectra terminalis. Classification (NCBI taxonomy): domain Eukaryota; kingdom Metazoa; phylum Arthropoda; class Insecta; order Hymenoptera; family Apidae; genus Ctenoplectra; species Ctenoplectra terminalis. The sequence continues at coordinate 51,038 of SMSQ01025087.1, read as the reverse complement.
TAAACGTAACCGGAACACATTCTCCCTAAAAGAACGTTACGCGGAGCAGCGCATAAAAATGTTACGTCGCAATTTGTATCGCGGCACGATGCAGCGTAAAAGCGTTCCTTGTGCTCGCGCGAAATCGCATTACGCGCGATACGGCGTAATAAAATAGCCGGACGTTGCTTTTTCTCGTGGGTGTTAATTTCACCCCCGGTACACGATCCCCGGGGCCGTTCCACGGCTCGGTTCCTTCCCTCGCGGCGCAATTGTTTTCGATGCGCCGATTTAACGAGCTTTCGATACCCCTCTTATTCTATTCCCGGAACCGTGAAATCGACGAGTAAAGAACGGTAAGGAACGGCGTCCAGAGAATTAATGAATTTACTGGCCGATCATTTAATTTCCTCTACCATGGTCAAGCGTTCGAAATTGCTGGATTTCGTCCGACCCTCTCTTTTTCTCCTCGTCGCCGTCCCGATAAATCGATTCGACGATTCTCGATGCGTCGTTCGTTACACACCGCGTGAAATCGATGAGAATTAACAGGGTTGAATTTTTCGACTACTTAATCGGACGAGGAAGACGAATCGTGGAGGGCGGGAAAAAGAAAGTAGGATAGGTTGGGAATTGGAGCGCGAGGGGATGTTCTTGTTACGGCAAACTGATCCTTATTTAACGCGAGCAAGTGACTTGATAAATGTGAGCCGATCGAATGTTTTGTTCAGAAATTTCCTGCAATTTTTTTTATTTTTATTTTTATTTTTTGTAGAAGTTACTGTTTATTTAATGCTCCGCGAACCAGGTGAATAAAAGTTACTGTCGCGAACTATGTGGGGTTCGTTTCACCCCGATCATTATCCGGACACAAATACATCATTTGAATAAATATGGGTTTTAAAATTGTTTCGTGGATCTTGTGCTAGGTGCAGATTTATGTTTTAAATGTTTTGAAAGTTAATGAATTAATGTGTTAATTTTTTTTTTTTGAAAAAATTACAACAATAAATCACAATAACCCCATCGGTGGGGTTAAGTTTAGTATCATCAAATTAATGTGAATATCGTTAACTAAAACATATTGAATATCATAGTTAACTAAACGATATTATGAAATAAAAGCTGAAATTATTCAACAGGAAAAAAATTGAATTAACACTGGAACTACCGATGATTGAAATAGATTTATTTGTAGCAATGAAATCAAGATGATGGTAATAATTCTTTGTGCATATTTTTTGTAAAAAATTATAGAAAATCCCTGAAAATGCTCCACTGTAAATTTATAAAATTTCTATGAGCAATTACGGTAGTTCTAGTGTTAAAGCATTATATATTACAAAATTTAACGGAAGTGGTCAAAATTACTGGTGTGCATTTTTTTATATAAATTCTATAAATTATGAACCGATTATTTGACTGCTTTGGTAGTTTCAGTATTAAAAGTAGTATCTTTGAACACACAAAAAGAATAAGTAAACAATACAGAATGTGAGCTATAGACCTGAAAAAGTACCTTTTTATTTGTACTTCGTTAATTCTGTAAGTAACGCATTAAAAAAAGTCGAGACTAAAACACAACAATGTATAAACACCAAAACCGCTAACACGGTTAAAATAATTAATTCATAATATCTAACAAAATTTTTATAAACATACCGCGTTACATTCTAAAGCTTTTCCATAATTTTCCATAAAAGATATGAACAAACATTTACCTCCCTTACATTATACATTTTCTCCCACTCTTCATTCTGCTTTCTCTGGTAAAAATAAACATACCATAATGATCGCTATTTCTAAAATTAAAATAGGGATCTAAAACAAAAACAAACGCACAGAAAATTTTCTAAAAGATAGAAAAATATTTACAACAAACGAACCCCTAAAATAGGAATAAATAACAAGATTCTAAAAAATGGAGTAAAACGTCCACAATATTAACCTTTACAAACCTACGTTATTTCACCTTTTTTTTTTTTTTTTTTTAAAGTAAAATGCATTATTTACAGAATGACCTGATATTAAATTTCCAGATTAATTCCGGCAACGGATGCTATTACCATAACTAATATTTCAACACGTATCGCATGATCAACGCAAACAATCTCTCCGACAACTAACACACTTTCGCTAACACGCGTTCTACACCGATAGCACCGCGTTACAAAATTTCCCGATGGCGCGATAATTAAAGGGGGATCATTGGCTGGAATTTATACGGTGCGACGGGGCAATCATTTATTTGGCAAAGTTCAACGCTAGTTGGCGGCCAGCTAAGACCGGCACACTCGCAGCCGAGCGTCCGTTGGCCGGGCAAACGATAAATTTTCCTGTGTACATCGTGGTGAAACACAATGGCGGTGATCTAATTATCGGTGGAAATTGTCCTGGGAGCCGGATGGACCACCGACGTAGCAGGGGATAGAACGGATCGGCCGATAGAACGATGGACGAACGGACGGGACGGATTGATGCGTGGGCGGACACGCGCCGACCGATCGATTTGATTCTACACCGTTCTTCCACCAATCAATTCGAGCTCGCAGCTGATCGCTCGTACAGGCGCATAAACAGCTTCGAGCCGCGCGCGCCTCACACCGAACCGTTTCTCGCCGTTTGCATGCCGAGGGTTGACTTTATCGGGACGTATCTGTTTGGCCGCCGTATATTCACCTGCGTCCGTGTAATTTCTGTCGGGGGATTGTGCCAGGGACCATTCTGACCTGCTGGTCAGTCGCCAAAATGGCCAGTGACAGGCCGTGACGCGATAATGGAACCGAATCCGGTTGCTTCAGGGGTACCTTGACGTATCGTAAACTGGTGGAACATTTGCAAGATTCTTGTAACGTTTTGATAGATAACATGAAAATTTGTATGCTTCCATTTGATTCAACCCTTAATTGGTGAGGTAGGAGGATTCCTATGGAAGTTTGAGATATCTATTTGTTTTAGCTTTTTTTTTTTTTTTTTTTTTTTTTAGAAATCAAATTCAATTCAGTAAACCTATCCGAGTGATTTGAATTCTTTTCTTGAAAAAAAAAATCTAAATGTTTGTAAACTCCAATGAAACTTTGAGATACCTATTTATTTTAGCATTTTTCTTTTTTTTTCAGAAATATAATTTAATTCATTAAAGCTATCGGAAAGATTTGAATCCTTTTCTTGAAAAAAAAATCTGAATGTTTGTAAACTCCTATGAAACTTTGAGATACCTATTTATTTTAGCATTTTTTTTCATAAATAAAATTTAATTCATTAAAGCTATTGAAAAGATTTCAATAGTTTTCTTGGAAAAAATATTCTAAATGTTTAATGTTGCAGTAAAAATGCAATTCGAATAAGTGAAATCTCATCTCACCCGTTAAGGGTTAACGTTAATTCTACCATGACTGACCAAACGACCGATTTTTAAATTTGATTCGAAATTCTGCACTAATTTGTTCTTTTTCTTTTCTAAATTTGACTTTATGAAAATCCTTATATTACCCTATTAATAAATTGATCTTTTATGGATCCTTTTGTTTCATTTTTCTGTGACTTAAACTTTTCTAAACTTACCCGCGGAAGTTCGAAGGAAACAGAACTTCACGAAACAGAAAAAGAGCTGTTCGCAACTACCCCAAAGAAGTCCGGGTAAATCCGAATGCAAGAGGTTTCGTTTTTCATTCGAATTTTATTTATATTATTATCTTTTAACACGCTAAGCGTCCCTGCGGACCGACGCTGAAATTTCCGTTTAGGCGTCGTTGGTTTCTCAGAACTGACAGTATCAATTTTAAAAAATAGTAACTTACAATTCATTAATGGATTCTATTAAATCACATGAAACAAAGATACCACTTTCCATCGCAGGCCTCTACAATTTTCTTCTTAAACTCTTAACAATTTTGCGACCAAATGTTTTTCAATTAGTATCGCACCAAAATTTCTATAAGAAATTATGAACAAGTCATTTTGACTTGTTCGGCAGTTCTACTGTTAAACGCGATATCACGGATTTGGTCCCCGGGAAAACCTCCATCGATTCACGCTGAGCGTTCAACGTGTTAAACAAAGTGCGACTTTCCTTTGCAGGCCTCTACATTTTTCTTCTTAAATTCCTAACTATCTTGCGACTCAATGCTTTTGAATTAGTATCGGACCACACAGCCTAACGGAAAGTCGACCAAAATCGGCGTGGCATTTAACGCGTTAACAAAATGTGACCGAACTCAAAAATTAATAAACCCGATAAAAAGTTGCTTTCATAATTATGTACTTTAATTGATTTTTATTCGATCTCCCTTAGATGTTCTAAATTACGTCTAAATTACTTCGTCGCGATGGCGCTTAATTTTCTTCCAAGACGTGTTAAAAACACCCCCAAAACATCCCCAAAACTTCAAAAAACATAATTACAAAATCGAACCGCGAGTAAAATTTGAAACAAACGCCACGATCGTTCCGTGGTCGACTCGAATGGTTGGAATCCTGTTTCACTAATTGTCCCGTCTTATTCGTTATTTAGCAACATGGCGCCGCAGCATTGGAGCCGCGATGAAATCACGCCACCATGACGTTTCATCGCGGCCGGGAAGATTAATACTGCGTGCAATTATCGCACACTATTTCAGCGTATAATCAAGCGGGAGAGAAGGCCGCGGAAAAATGTTGGCATTAATTATCGACGTTCCAGCACCGATTACGCGCGTCGCATGCGGCCGAATCCTCGGCGGTCCGCGCGCGTAGAGAGGCACGCCAGCGTGCAATGGAGAAGGGAAAATACACGAGGGGGTGGGCAGAAGAGCGGGGCGGTTCCATCCGGTCAGTCCGCATTTAATTAAACTTGCACGATATATCGCGAATATTCGATTATAGACAAATTAGTTTAGTCCCTCGAGCGCGGTTAATTTCACGCGAGACGAGACGCGAGCGGATTGCTGTACACATCAAATCGATGGGAAAGCTCTAGTACTTGGAATTAACATAAAAACTGCGCGGGATATTTTATTTTATTTTATTTTTTCTTTTTGTTGAATGTGGACGTGAAATTAACGCTTTTTTTGTTTTATCGTTCTTGTTTTGGGTTTTAACTATTGGGATACGGATGACTAAAGTGTAGCTGTTTCTACTAAAATATTTAGAATAATAGGTATTTAAAAGTAATATAGGATGCAAAGAAGATAAATCTTTGTGTGTATTTGTTGCAGAAAATTGTAAAAGATTCCTGAAAATATACTGTTATGAGTTTGTAGAATTTATGTAAAAAAATACATATTAGTCATGTTGACCACTTGATTGGGAGTTTTAGTATTAATTTGATTAGAAATTGTGATGGATTTTTCACTGGATATTTGTCTTTGTGTTGATATTTAATGACTATTGACTTTTGATTGTGTTGACGAGTGGTATTTAATGAACGAGATTTAATTATGTAAAGGATGCGAGGTTTATGGTTTCAAATTTTTTAATGTACACCTAGCGCACCTATAAAATGGTTTCGCTCTAACATGTTGAGAGAAATTGCGGAAATTATTCTATAATTTTTCTTGTGTTTATGTTTTGTATTATGCGTGTATTAATATTCCTAGTAAAAATAGAAAATTAAAAAATAGGAAATTGAAAAATGGGAAATTAAAAAATGGGAAATTAAGAAATGGGAAATTGAAAAATGAGAAATTGAGAAATGGGAAATTTAAAAAATGGAAATTGAAAAATGAGAAATTGAATAATGGGAAATTAAAAAATGGAAAAATTATTTGTTTTTAATAGGCATTAGAAGGCAACGCCCGTTTTGTAACTGTGCCTTAGTCTCACACAACACGATATTTTGTATGAACCTATCTATCGTGTTGTAGGAGGGTTAGCTGTATTGAAATCCTAGTTGCAAAAATTTATGAAACATTTATTTTCTTAGCATAAATTTTAACAGAAATTTTGACTCACAGTGATTTTTATAAGAAAAACATAATTTGTCGCAATCTGTTATTTTTATTTTTTTTAAAACCCAAAGAGTAAAATATAAAAGTTATACAGAGTGGCCTAGTAACTCCGATCACCTGAAATATCTCCGTTATTTTTAAGGATTTTAAGGGACGTGGAAAAATTTTATTTACAAAACTCGCGTGTCACAGAAAAGGTCGTAGCATGCCAGTAACAATTTTTTTATGGGTAAATTGTTTTCCGAGATTTTAAGGTCATTTTTTTTAAATGCCATACCACACTTTTTTTTTATTCCTGATTTAGGTTATTTCAACTACCTCTCTTTTTCCCTCGATGTCAAATTGATACAATGATAAAAAAAATCTATTTAATGAAAAAATAAATACTCGAATCTATATATTCTTTTATTGAGAATGAAAAAAAAATTTTTGTACATTCATTTATAAGATTATTAAAGAAATAATAAAGCGATGTGCATTTCTTGTGAGAAAAATGTGTCAAATTGACACAAAGCTTGAATATATATATTAACCTTCTATAGCCCGAATTTTGTCTGCTTATTGGAGAAAAAATTGATTACAGTTTTTCACTTTGATTTGAAAATGTTTTAACTAATAATTACCGTAGATGGATCGTGGTGTCACCGCAGTAATACAGTAATCAAATTTAACAGTACAGCGATAATTAAACAAAATTAATTTTTTAAAATATAGATACATCAGTTTGTAACTTTTAAGTCACACCGTCCCATAGAGGATTAAAATTGATACAGTTCAGTGAAACGTAGTTTCTTATTGAATATAAATGTTAAAGAGAAACTTTTGTAACGTTTTGTACGGTCTTGGTTTCAACGAATCGTTCGATGCAAATGAGCGATAAATATTTCGCTTGTCCCCGTGATAGCCGTGTATTTGATTTTCACATGGATTGGAAAATCGGAAAATTTGAAATTCAAACGAACGTTTTCATGGAACGTAATTTCTTTTCCGATATCGGCGTAGAACGATACTAGTTTAAATTTTCATATTATTAACGCATCGACACACGTTTGAATAACCACGTGCTTCATTGTTAAATTCATGAGAAGGACGAAGGATTTGAAATTGAAACATAGTTCGGTTATTAACTATTGCTATAAAATAATACAATTTTTTTTTCTGGATTGGATGTCGTATTGAACAGTCGCTTATTTAATTGTAAATTAATGTTGTGTTGTATTCGAATTATTAGAAGTAATTTTTTTATTTCTAACTTTATTGGAATCAGATTTCTTAACTTTGTCTATTTTTATACACGTTTCGGTATGCGTGAATAAATTTTTCATTATATTTGCCAAAAAGGTTAACGTTTTTATGAACAGAGTAGGATTGTTGTTCTAGCAATTTTGTAGAAATTATTGATACTCTTTTCAGAATGCTTTATTGTGTAACGAAACATATATGAAATAATAATAATTAATTTGTGATTTGATTGTTCATAGATTGATGACTAAGCTTTTTTTCAGTATTAAACTATAATTTTAAAACAATATATAATTAAATAACTTGAATTTTTTGACACTTGCACAGTAACGACATTAGGAATCATTGTTCATAAAACTAAGTAAATATTTTCTAACCAGTTATTTTTCTCTTATATTAATAAAAGTACATGTTTGTACATAATTTATTGTGCAATCGGACATATAATGTATAATATTTGAACACTTGTAATAACATCATCGCCAAAATGTGTCATTTAATTTTTAATTAACCTATTTTTTATCACAAATAATATAATCTACATCAAAATATTATAACGACCTCCAATAATTTTTTGAAGAAAATTAAAGTACAAAAAAAATGAAACAGAAAAGAAAATACATTTAAGAAACCTTCATTAATTTTTTCATGAAAATTAAAGTATAAAAAAAACATAACAGAAACGCGTAAATCACTCAAACATTTTCTCAACCCGAAGAAACATATTTAAAAAACCTTCGTAAATTTTTTTAACAAAATTAAAGTATAAAAAAAATAAAACAGAAAAACATAAATACTCTTCAAACATTTTCTCAATACGAAGAAGCATATTTAAGAAACCTTCGTAAATTTTTTTAACAAAATTAAAGTATAAAAAAAAATGAAACAGAAACACGTAAATCACTCAAGAATTTTCTCAACGCGAAGAAACATATTTAAAAAACCTTCGTAAATTTTTTTTTACAAAATTAAAGTATAAAAAAAATAAATCAAAAAAAACATAAACACTCTTCAAACATTATCCCAACACGAAGAAATACATTCATAAACTTCCAATAACTTAAAAAAAAGAAAAAAGAAATCAAAGTACAAAGTATGATACAAAAATTACCTAAATACCGTTCAATTTCTCAACACGAAGAAACACAACCGTAATTGACACGACCCCTGACGTAACAATTCCGAGAACGATCACGCACATTCGTCATCCAGGAGCAGGCGACGCCGAATTCAATCAAAGCTACGCTTAATAAACCCAAGCGAGGGAACAGGGTGGCGAGCAATGGTGCACTTAATCCACCGATCATTATACGTGCCTCCGATAACAGACTCCAAGGGATGAGACAAGGGTAGAGAAACAGAGAGCTCTAGAGAGAGAGAGATAGGGCGCAAGAAGGTGATTCATGATCGCCGAATAATTTCAACCTGGGAAGACAATAAGCTAAGTGGCGGCTGGGGCTGCAAGGACGCCTTAACGCCATTAATTAACCGCGCAATTGAGTGAAGATTAATCGGTGGAAGGAAGAAGACGGGCCTGGTTCGATGGTCGGTGGTTGCGCGGGGGTGGCGGTTGCCACTGAAGAGGGTACGTGGAACAATAAGATCGCTCTGTGGGATAGCGGAACACCGTGAGTCCGGCGATAATTTGAACGCGTGTCAATTTGGCGCCGGTGCTTCTCGGTAATTATACTTTCCCGTTGTCATTAAGCGTCCCCTGGGACGCGTAGACGACAATTTATCCCGGAAACATAGCGAGAAGTAGAGGAGCGCGCGGGGCAGCGCGTTTCAATGAATTAATTTGATGGACTTTTGAGGCGAGCTAAAACGTGCGCGCGATTTAATTGCGATTTCGACGTCGACGCGCTTGGTACCCCTTAAACAACCGTTTCATTATTCGGCCGGGAACGAGGGATATATGATTTCGCGTCCAACGACAGAGAGAGAGAGCTGCTAGGTCTGGGTTGGGGGATCGTTGGGGAAAATCTGCAGGAAAAAGGGAGGCGCTTGCAATTTTAAAGAACATTATACGCGCCCTTGTGAAAAGCGGTGACGCGAATTTAAAAAGGATGATTGAGATATTCAGTCGCAGTCATCGTTCTTAAGCACTTTTTTTCATCTATTTCGTTTATTTGATTTTGTTTCGAGCGTGTTGGATTTTAATTCAATTCGTCGAATGATAATTATGAGATGAATTATGAGTTCAGAATGTGTTATACGATATTGCAATGGGAGTATTGGACAATTATTGTATTATTGATATTATCGAAGGATTATAAATTGTATTTGTTAAATATTTTTTCCTAGTTAATCGTAAACTATAGCTTTCAGTTATATTAAATAGTGTAATCAAATCTTTCTGATGTTTATTAAAATCGTGAGTCGAAAATTAAATAGAGCAGACCGAGGCGATTCGGATCTTTTTTGATAGTGAAAAAATAATCGTCAGAATTTAGAAAGCTAACTCTTTGTTATAAATTCGTATTTAATCGTAATTAATATCCATTTAGCTTAAACCTTAATAATTAAAAATTGTATTAAACTTAAAAATCTTTCTTTCGACTGTATTCTTATTCTCATCCAATTCGCCTCGAACTACCCTAAATGGAGAATTATGATCATTCTTTGAAACAAGTAAATCAACTATATTTTCCAAACTTCTGTATTATAACAAATATTTTGAAGTACAAATATTGCTTTGAATTTAATTTTTTATCTATTTTTTTGGTTGTTAAGTTAACCCTTAGCGCTCCTTTGGCTCCTCTACGGAGACATTCTGTTTTCAACACGATTAATTTCCAAAGATATCGCACCGTGATGATTTACGAAATTAAAAATTTATGTTTCGTTTACGAGAGGAAAAAGGATAAATGAAAATAAACTAAAACTATAAAATAAATAAACAACAAAAAATAAACTAAAATTATAAAATAAATAAAAACGAGTACTTTCACAAGCAATAATAATTTTTTCCGTTCCAAATAAAATTTTTCTTCAGTGATAAGGACTCGCGCGGAGTGCAAAGGGTTAAGTTAACAACGAGAATTTAAAAATTACAAAAGATGAACCAGAGAATTACTGACACAAATGATCGTAACCTTTGTTAATGTTGTAATTATTTTTTTGTTACAGGTAAGCGTGATTCGACATTTTACATTGAACCGAGTTTTACGGAGGTATGCGCACACACGATGAAGAAGCTTTAAGGGTAATTCCTAAGGGGAAACAATGAAATCCCTGGTAGGATTGGAGGGTTAGTGGCACAGGGGTTGCAGGGTTCGCTCGAGGACCAAAGCACAAGTGGCTTTCCCTCTTTCTCACTCCACAGCTTTTTCCTACGGTTCTTTACCTCACGAGTCGAGACGATTAGGCTCCATGCGTACACTTCACTTGGAATTTTCATCCCTTTGTCTACTTTCGAGGGCATCTCTCCTCGACTTTGCTTATCATTAATCCCTTACACTTTCAGACCAAGAGCTTATTTTGTCTCTTGCTTCGTTCTCTTCTCGATTTGCTGTCTATTTTCTCGCACCCGAGTCCAGTCTAAATTTTATCGAATCGTTGGTTAAAAAAAAAAAAAAAAAAAAAATCAAGAAAAGATCTAAAGTTACGTTTAATATGAAATTTTAACGACTCCCTGAATTTTATTCGATATTCTGACCAGGGGATCGAAGGCATTTTGATTTATAAATTTTAGCAGGAAAAAGTTGATACCGCTTTCAGGGAATGTAAAAATTAATTAATTTTTTGTACTTTCGAAGATTCGAATTTTGTATTTCATATTCTTTTAACCCTTGTGGCTTCTGAGAAATAGTTACACAGATGAAGTTTTTTATTTACTATTTTAACATTTGCAAAGAACGCTACGGAATTGACACATGTCGATTTTGATGAAATTCTGATACGATGTAGATTTAGAAAAAATATTGGACACGTATTTTTTTATGTCGGTCGTCATTCACTTTGAAGGAGCGATATCAGCCCCAGGTGGTGAAAATCCTATTTGATAGTGTATCTCGAAAACTATCAGAGACAGAAAGAAAGTTTAAATGTACGGTCTGTCTATTTTTTAATATCGAATCTAACTGTGTAAAAAGTTAAAAAAAAATTAATTCGTTTAAAAACATTTCATCTTACTTTGAACGATGGTCGGTATAAAAAAGAAAATACGTTTCTAATATTTTTTCCAGATCTATATCGCACAAAAATTCCATAAAAACCAACTCCATAACATTTCTTCCAAGTAAATCTCTCCGAATAAAAATCTATTGATTTCAAACAAATCGAGCTAACGTTATTATAAAAAAAAAAGAAAAAAAAGAAATGTGCATATCAATATACTGGTAAAAACGGTCCAATCAATGGCCGTAAATCTAGTGTTAACCAAGCTACTATATTTGGCTAAAGGATCATTTTATCAGCAACGAATCTCGCTGAAAAAAGCTGCGTATTTAAATTCTTTTGAATTTCCAACCGAACGATCACAGGACAGTCGAGCCATTCAATCCCTGGAAATTACTGAAAAATTAATTTCATTCAATACGCGACATTCCTTCGTCTGTGTTCCATTAAAGGCCATTGTTCTGTATGACAAATTAACCGGGCAGGTTATAACAGAGAGCCACCGGTGAGGCGAAATTCATAACAAAACTCTGGTTCCCCCTATTGTTTCGCATACTTTCGACACGCGCGGCAATTTGTTAAACAATATGAAATTTCGTCGTCCACGGGAATTGGTAATGCTCGTGTTACGCTCGACGATATATCCAGTTCCGTAGAACGAATATTGGGAGCACGGTCTGGTTATTCCGCGGCTAAATAGATTTCCCATTCGGAACAGTTCTGAATGAACATTAGAACGATTCACTGGATGCTAGAATGGAGTTGAATACGGTATTAGGGAAACGTTACCTTTGGTTAGGGGGCTTCAGCGATTCGTGATCCCGCGTCTTAGGCACCTGGCAGGCTCTCGAACATTGTGGTTACACGTGGTATAGCATAATGACCCTCCTACGTTGTACGCTGAAACGCTATTGGTCGAAGTCAATTTGCGCTTCGAACAAGTTAATGATAAGCCAGATCGCAATGATTGAACAACTATTCAGGGGCTGTGGTTGAAGACATTAGCGGTACGTTTATTGAAATACGTGAGCGTTTAGCGGTGCATTTGTTTCTTTTAAGGATTGCAGGATGGGTATTGAATATACGATCTTATGTAGTATATCGTGATTTCCAAGTTACGTACTTGTGTATCTATATTTTGAACGGTTTATTTTATTCACTTATCGCTGTACTACGGTGATGCACGGTTAAATTTTACTGAAATCTGCACGGTCTATGCTCTTGGGTCTTGACCCGAAATAAAATTTACTTTTTTGTAAATATTAGGCTTTTAAATACTTTTTTATTTGATTTAGTGTATTCAATTTTTGCAGTTGCTACTTTAATATTGTAAATTTTGTAAGTTAATAATGTTATAAACAGTCTAAAATAGAAATTTGTACGGTTCAATTCCATTAATATCTGCACGGTTTCATCGAGTTCGGATCTGAAATAAAATTGATTTTTAAATACACTACAGTTAAATTCCATTAATATTTGCACATATAAAGTTTTTTCTATGAAATTCAATACAATATTTTTTCGTATTAAATACTTATAAATAATACAGTTTTTTTTTTTTAATAAATTTATAAAGATTTAGTTTTCCAAGGCTTGCAAAAATTTCACAAGCAAACTTTCATCACTTTTAAAATCATACTTATTGTACAATGAGCGCTACTAAAATCCACCAATAATATAAAATTTAATTAACAACTTACAAAATTGTAGAATCTGTTTATCCAACAGAAATCTATAAATCACAGTTTATAAGTTACAAATACACCAATATTTAAGCAACATATTTTTAAGCATTTACACAATACTTAAAGATGACACGAAAAAAAAAAAAAACAAATATCCAAACTACAATATAGATAAAACAATTTTCCTACCAAAGTTCTTTCTTTACCATATTCACAGAACCATAAATTTGCATAAGACTCCGCAGTCTACCAGTATTACTATCTGTTAAACTGCTACGCAAAAAATCCCCGAAGGTGTTCGCAAAATTTATGTCTCATTCGTAAACAATTTGAATCTCGTTACACCTTCGTGTATCAGAATGATATCTCCTGTTGCGTGCCATAGACCGTTTCACACAGAACCTCTGCCACGCGTTTCGTTACCATGGAACCAATTCCGCGAGATCTGTACGTCTCTCTATAAACATGAAACACTGTGCAATTCCGTTCCGCATATTTTCGATGGTGCTTCCTCGAGTCTTCCATCAACACAGGCTCGAAGCGGTAGCGCTAATAGAAATTCATTGAAACGCGTACAAACGTTTATATTCGGCGAAATGTACATACGCGAAACGGCCGTGGCAGCGATGTATCAGGCAGATTTGCATCGAAGATAACGCGGGAAGAGGAACGCGGAGAAAGAGAATGCGCAAATGGAAATAACCGAAGGTAGTTGAATCGTGGAATGCACGTACCAACGTCTGGATAATAAAATTACTGCCTTGCCTCCGCATAGAATAATATCGGCAATAAAATCTCGCTGTGACCGAGCTTGTGTGTGCCCGGTGCACTCATAGTGAAGTCGTGAACGGAAATGCATCGATTTATATCGTTGAACGAGCCAATTACTGGCAGTTAGTAACGCTCCATTGTCGCGGATCGATGAAAATCGCGCAACGATATGCGCCGTTGCGCATTACGTTTGTCCCAACGATACTGGGCAATTCTTGATTTCAAATTGTGCGGCTTCGTTCCGAGTTCCGGCTCGAAAACTGTACCGTGTTACTCGGTTGTTACCGCTTTTCATTTCTTTAACCCATTGACTGCCAGCTACGAGATATCTCGTAGTAAGCGTGTGTACCAAAACTGCCAGCTACGAGATATCTCGTAGTGTGTGCTGCAATTTTAGATTAATTTCAAATGTCCATTTGAGTTAAGAATTATTAGTGTTTTTTTTTTCAATAAAAATTACTGTAGATGCCATTAAAATATTATATCGGTAACTTAATATTATTAGATTTTGTAAAATTTCATGTATTATTTAACACTAGAACTACCAAAGTGGTCAAAATGACCCATTCGTAATTTTTTACACAATCTTTATAAATTAACTACGGTGCCTTTGGGCAGATTTTCCGCGATTTTCTATTAAACATATAGATAAACTTTCGTCTGAATTGCATTACATATTTTTTTATATACTTTCCACTTTGATTTCTTCGGTAGAAATAAGTATACTTTAATCGTCGGTAGTTCTAGTGTTAAAATAAAACCTTGGCAGCCAGGGCAAGACGCTCTAAATATGCCTGCCAGTCAATGGGTTAACCTCTGAACAAAATTAACGGTTCAAATATTCCTCTGAGGTATCATCGATGGTCCGGTGTTTCTGCTGCAAACACAGTTGATATATTAGTTGATAACTTAATTTTTATATTTCATTGTACAGTGGAACCTGAAAAATTCGAATCTCAATTGCAAGGGAAGAAATGTTTGAGTTATAGAGTTATTTTGGCTTATCGAGTTTTTTAACACTAGATTTACGGGGATTAATTGGACCATTTTACGGGTATATTGAACTGTGCTTTTTTTGTAATAACATTAGTTCGTTTTATTTGAAATTAATAGATTTTTATTCGGACAGATTTAGTTAGTACGTTTCTTGCATTTAAATTCTATTTTGAGTGTACATTTTCTACACAGATAATTATTGCACTTCAACATGAAATCAGAAATCCGTCAAATTGACGGATTCCGTAAATCTAGCGTTAACGCATTGAAGACGAGTGACGAGATTTCTCGTGTTTTGTATTTCAGATCTTGAAAAGGTTGCTTTTAAAAAGTTATTCGTTCGGTTGAAATTTGATAGAGTGCTAATGGAAATTTTAAACGTGTTAGCAATATCCTTTTTCTTTTCCGATTCAGTTTTTACCGTTTCGGTTAGTTTACTATTGCTCGCAGCCATCTCTAGTGGAAAATAATTTGTAGAAAAATATAAAACCGAGGTAAAGCATTAAAATGTGCTTTTGTATTGTATAATTAAACCCGATAAACCCGAATATAAAATAATTCTAGAAATGATTCCTGGACAAAGCGAGCTAAAAATTTTTAATCAGCACAAAAATACCGCTGTAGAATTTTTATTTTAAACTCGTCTCGTCCACGCTTTGTTTCAATACCGTTTAATCACATTCACAATTTTCGTCGTTTCAAAACTCTCTGTGCACGATAAAAAAAAAAAAAAAAAAAGAAAGAAAGAAAGAGAAGAATAAAGGAAAGAATAGAAAAACGAATAATAACAAGCGCTTGCGCGACACGCAATAGAGAAATTGGATGAAAAGGTGGAAAGGGGGTTGCGCGGCCGATTTAAATTCTCGATCGAAGCGAGGAATAAAATATTTAAATGGCTCGTTCAAACGCAAACCGATAAGTGTTATCGCGATCGCGAATGCGAATCGTAATCATCCGTTACGCTGCGGTGTGTTTGCACGAGCCTGGACGCAATTTAAAATACGTGATTCTAACGGTGCTACGATAATTATCAATTAATTGGAACAAGGACGATAAACTTCGATGGACACACGCGATTCGCGAAAGCCGGTCGCGAATCGTGTTACGATTAATTGCTGATTAACGGACAACAATTCGCGCGGGGGTAAATCAGAAATCGAGCCATATGATTCTATCGAAATCCGTTCATTATCTCTGTTACCCCTCTGTCGACCGCGTTGTATTCGACACTCGAAATCGTGAGCTGGGAGAGAGTTGGTCGTGCCAGTTAATTACTATTCGATTGATTTACTCGAGCCCTGGCTTTGCGATACATCTTGTTAATGAGAATTCGGTCGGGATTCTCCGAACAGATGTTTCGAGAAATTCGATCCTGTCAATTGCAACTGATTCTCGGTTCTTCTTTTTCTTTTCCTCTTCTTCTTCATTTTTTTCTTTTTTTTTATTTTGTCTCTTCTTTTTTGTTTCGGTAAGATATTCGAGCTTGAGAAAATGGTGTTTCTGGTTCTTGTTGGAGAATGCGGATGTATTTTATTTGAAATAAAATAAAATAAAATATAATATAATATAATCCATCAATAATCCGTGAAAAACGACTTTAGTCGCTTTCCGCTCAAGATGCGAAATCCGCGCAAAACGACTTCAGTCGCTTCCCGCGCAAGATGTGTTAATAATTTATGTTCTTGTGAACATGTCGTAAATTATTTTGCAGTATTTGGAAAATTTGCCTTCGATTTACTCTTTCGGAATAAAAATTTATGCAAATACCCGATAAAAGAATTCCTATTTCATATAATTTCTTTTATCCTCGTGCAGACGACCCGAAATTCAGTGGAATTGTGCGCGACCCTCTTCCCGCGGCGAAATAAAAATCCAAAATCCGATAGAGGCGCCGCGGCGAGTATTCCTTCGCGACGATGGAAAAAGGAAAAATTTTTAGCCGAATAAAAGCCCGGTTGGTATCGAGCCGGTCCTCTGGTTTCTCTTCCGACGCCTCCAAGTGCAGCTTATAAAAACACCGTAGACGTTTGCTTTTGTCCCGGTGCTGCCTCGGGCCTCGCTCGAGAGCGATGAATAATAAAAGCACTTTGCCGCATTACGTGCAAGCTCTTCTCTCCTTTTCGTCTCGTAACAACGGGATCCGATCGAATCTGCATAATTTTGGATCAGCATTTTCGTGAAAGTGGATTTTTGTTCGAGCTCCGAAATCGTGCTCATTCGCGCCTCTTCGACTGATTCGTTGCTCGATCGAGCTTATATTTTGTTAGCGCTTGTTGACAACAAAGGAGAGATAAATGTGCATTCGAAAATTGAAATAAATTCATTATGGGAACGATATAGGAAGAAAAAAAGAAACACGTTCTGAAAAACAGATTTAAGTCGGTAGTTATATTTGTTCCAGTTGATTTTGATTTTAGGCGAACCGTGGGATATCTTAGCGAAATAAATAGCAAAGTAGGGCGTTAATTTCAAATTTTTAAACCTTTGTGGAGGAATGTCGCTATTACAGCGACGACCAAATGGAAGACGACTGTTTTCTATTATATTTTCTACCTAATTGCTTGGATATTTAATTTATAATCTCGTTCTGCATAGAAATTATCCTCCACCTGGCGCGAATTATTAGGTTGTCCCAAAAGTTTCTTTCGTTTTATTAATAAGTAATGGATACATAATGTTTCATGTTTTGCAATGTATTACTTTATACAGGATTCATTTTGCAGTACTTTTTGCTTCCACCTCTCGTTTAACGAATGGGACTGAATGTTTATTTAAATATTGCTGGACGAAGTTACTATATGAAGATAACGAAAGAAATTTTCGGGACAACCTAATACAATTAAGAGAGTAGTGATTCGCTAAGGGTTAATTGTTGAAAATTAATTTTACGAAGTTTTGAATATCAGGACATTAAAAAACACGCGGCGAGAAAAATCGGAATAGTGAGGCGAGCACGAACATTCATAAAAAAAAAGAAAGAATAAAAAAGAAACAAATCTAGAACAATTTAACAGAAAAGCGGTTGAATTTAAAACATACAACTAGGATATAAAAGAAACAACGCTTAGAGCGTTCTTCGTTATGTATTTACTGGATTTTCTTATTTGAATTCATGCAATTTGCAGTGCTACAATTAACTAGTTGCGCTGGCAGCTAATTCACAGGTGCGCGTACCAAAACGTTACTCTGTCAATCGCCGTGAGCCGACGTCTGAAACGAGAAGGCTCGGCAGAGTCTTAGGCAGAGAATTTAACACAGATGTGAACACCAATTTTGTTTATTAATAATCTTGTGCAGTGTGGTATATTTAACTATGCTTCGACGAACGATTTCGGTCGATGTGTAGCGCACGTTAATTTTATTTCCGCGATGACTATCTATCGACGTGTACAACACGTCGTTCGCAAGTTTGAAACATAAATATCTCGGCGGGCGTGGCACGTCTTTCCAGCGCAAATGGTCAAACTTCACACGTTATCTAATTTTTATATATATATGTAAAACATTTTTTACGCATTAGATATCTATTTAGATCAAAGAAACACTATTTTAAAGGAATACTGTAAAATTGATACATATGAAGATTTGTTTAAAAAAAAACACGATTTAATTGGTTTAACAATATATACTATTACTTAATTACAATAATAAATGTAATAATAAAATCAAAATGAAAATATAAATAAGTTCAGAATAAAAATACAAATAAAATTAAGATAAAAATACAAATAAAATAAAAATAAAAATATAAATAAAATCAAGATAAGAATATAAATAAAATCAAGATAAGAATACAAATAAAATTAAGATAAAAATACAAATAAAATTAATATAAGAATACAAATAAAATTAAGATAAGAATACAAATAAAATCAAGATCAAAATACAAATAACATAAAAATAAAAATACAAATAAAATCAAGATAAAAATACAAATAAAGTCAAATGGAGACGATTCAAGACTAAAAAAAAAAACAGCTCAAAATACTCGAACTTCAAGAGCAAGAACGAAGTCTCAAAAGCAAAGACAGATCTAAATAGAATCAAGACACAAAAACAAGAACGAACCCGAACAGAGTCAAATATAGATTCAGAAGCAAAAATCGTCGCTCAAAAAGCTTCTCTTCTTTCCGGGGGTTCCTTTTCACCACTACTCCACAGTTTTTTGGTTTTCAAACAATTTCATCCTGTTTCGCAGCGCGATGTATCTCGCATTCCAATGCCCTGTAACATATTGCAACTGGTTACGGCGTTGGATAAAAAAAAAACGTCCTCACTTATAAAAAGAACCTGACATTAGCAATTATAAAATTCTATCTCGCATTCTTTGTTTCTTCCAAGTAATTACACCCTTTATATCCAATCTCTTTGCGAGAGCCCGGAATTTTATCACACCAAAGGAGCTCCTCGCGTTACCCCAATTCATGTATCTTTTCACTACGAGCCGTATGAATAGCGAACAGAAAAATTCCATATTGTTCGTTTAATTACACGAACGTAGCAAAGGCCGCTCGACCGGGGCGCGCCTCATTCCCGGAAGACTAATTTTGCCCGGTGTGGTCTCTTAGAGTCAAGTCTTAATTATATCGACTTAGTTGGCCGGGCATACATAGAGGCGGGTCACGATTACTCGGATACAGGGAGAGACGCGGCACGGACGAGACATGATTGGAAACTGCGGTCCGCCATTGTGATCCCATTTACGTGGTATTAGTACGGTGTCAGGCTGCAACGGCGTGCGAAATTAATCTCGGCCGGCGACAGAAGCGGCGCTTCTCTGTGTCCGTGGGGCAATCTCTGCTCCTACCGGCTGTAACAATGCGCCACAGGTTACCAGCAGTTTGGAATCCCGCTATGAATTCCCGCCCACGAACGGATTAGATTTGTAGCGGCGACAAACGTGTACCGCCGCCGACCCTCCGACACGACCGAGACTTCCTGATTTTTCAAATCCAGCCCTATCCGCCTGTCCGAAGCTTTCGTCGAGCTTACCAGCAGAGGATCCGGGAGAAATGTTCCGTTGCGACGCGTACTTGTGGATTAACACGTCCATTGTGTTCTTTCTTTTTTTTTTTTTTTTTTGTTTTGTTTTTAAAGAAGAGTTTGGAAGAGATGAAGAATAATTTTGGTATTGGAGAAAATTGGAAAGGAAAATTTTTATTTGATTTTGTTTTTAAAGAAGAGTTTGGAAGAGGTGGAGAATAATTTTGGTATTTGAGAAAATTGGAAAGGATAATTTTTTTGGGGTTTTGTTTTTAAAGAATTAATTTGGAAAAGTTATTTGAGAAAATTGGAAAGGAAAATTTTTTTTTTGGGTTTCGTTTTTAAAGAATTAATTTGGAAGAGATGGAAAATAATTTTGGTATCTGAGAAAATTGGAAAAGAAAATTTTTGTTTGATTTAGTTTTTAAAGAAAAATGTGGAATAGGTGGAGAATAATTTTGATATTTGAGAAAATTGTGTAGCTTTGTTATTGATTGAGAGTTAACTTTTTTGTTTTGTTTTTTGTAAGAAACTAATTTGTATTTTTAGTGATAATTAAGATCGTACTGTATTTTGAAAGTACAAATAATGTGAGACCAATTTATTTTATAACACTACACATACAGTAAGCAATTTGTTACACTTATCGTATTAAGTATATTTTATTTGAAAGTAAAGTGTATTTTATGATATTTAGGTATTAATATATGCATAGCATACATTACATTTTTAATAAATATTTAAGTAATATTAATTCTTCAACTCTAACAGTGATTTAAAATTTTCTTCAGTTCATTTAACATTACAGTTTTATTTAAAATCAATAATCACATATAATATTCAATAATTCAAATTCACGAAGACGTTTTAAAAAATTTTAATCCCCAGTGAAATAAATTATACTTTATGCTAATAACTTCTTCTGAATCAAAACGACTCATGAAATTAACAGGATTGAAATCTAGACATTTTTTGAATCGAGATTAAAATAACATTATTATTCTGAAATTAAAAAAAAATAACAAACAAAATAAATTAACCGCAGGAATATTTCCATGGATACAGTTTCGTTGTACCAGGAATTAACGTTTTCGTTGAATCAACTAGAAGCTGGTTTGTGGTATAATTTTTAAATAAATTATACTACTTAAAAAAAAATATGAATCAGCTCCAAATAACTTTCCTATAAACAGTTTATATTTTCACGAAAACATAAATTCATTCATTTTCCTACGAAGGTTTCATTACGGTTCTATTAATACAATATTTATAGACTTGTTTGATCGTAACGTCGCAGCCGGGTGTTATTCAGAGCCCAGAATGCTAATGTAAACCTAAGCGAGTTAAATTGGGTCCGTCCATTCACTGGAGCGAGCATTTCTGGCCGTCGACGAAAGTGCTTTTGCTTCCAACTTTCTGACCAACCTGTTCAGTTAACTCACAGTGGAATCAAAGTCGAAATCATATTCATGTTACCAACGATGTTGATGGTTATCTCATAATTCAGAAATTCCCAAAGTTACTTTTGAAATTGGGCAGAATATCATATTGGGTGTATAATATTTATCATTACCATTTTCCAGAAAAAATATTATTTTTATTTTATCGGTAATACGGTACGACGTCGCTATTCGCGGATTACCGGGCGCTTTTTGATACAGAGCAGAGGTTACTCGCGGAATATTTCGCTTCGCGATGCAAATTGGTTAAACCACAGAAACTGTGCTTGCGTATGTCGCATTATTCTATGGGCAAAAAGAGCAATTACGTGAGACTCCCACAAACAGGACGTCTAAACTTATTACTTTAGCAAGAATATAAAAATTTTATCCATAACTGTTCTTCAGTTTTTTTCTGCTTTTGCACGAAGATTGAATCTGCGAAGATATCAGAGTGATTTTTTCTAGAAATCTTCCTCAAACAAAAATGTCTAGGTTCAATACTGTACAATTACAATCTTTTATAAACTTATTACCTCGGTAAGAATATCAATTTTTATTAATTTTATTTTCAAGGAAATCTTATCTAAAATTTTTCTTTTATTTTCTTTTTTTTTGCATGGACAGTGTTGAATTTAAGAATACTAGGGTAATTTTCTCTAAAAATCCTCGTTGAAGAAAAATGTGTAGATTCAACACTACACATAGAACCCCCAAACCAATTTTTTATAAACTTATTACTTCAGTAAGAATACTAAAATTTTTATTAAATTGTTTTTAATTAAATCTTATCTAAAATTATTCTTTTGTTTTTCTTTTTGCATAAGCAGTATTGAATTTAAGAATACTAGGGTAATTTTCTTTAAAAATTCTCATCGAAGAAAAATGTGTAGATTCAATACTGCACATAGAACCTCCAAACCAATTTTTCATAAACTTATTACTTTAGTAAGAATATAAAAATTTTTATTAAATTGTTTTTAAGGAAGTCTTATCTAAAATTATTCTTTTGTTTTTCTTTTTGCATAAGCAGTATTGAATTTAAGAATACTAGGGTAATTTTCTTTAAAAATTCTCATCGAAGAAAAATGTGTAGATTCAATACTATACATAGCACCTCCAAACCAATCTTCTATAAATTCATTACTGTAACAAAAATATCAAAATTTTAATTTAATTTCGTTCTCTTTTTAACGAAACTTTATCCATAATTGTTCTCCAATGTTTTCCTTCTTTTGCACGAGTAGTATTAAATTTAAAACGATATAATAGTGATTTCCCCAGAAATTTCCCTCAAACAGAAATATCTACACTCAACACCTTACATAGAGCCCCCAAAACAATTTTTTATACTCTCATTACTATAATAAAAAATCTCTTTAATCCTTACACTCCATTGACACCGCTATAACGACACGTATAATTACCATCAACAGTTAAATTTCATATTTTCCTCAACGCACATATTCCCGTTCCAAAATAAATCAAGCAAACGAAATAAATAAAAATCCTAAAAATCTACAATATTCTCTCTTTTCAAAACAACACTTTAAGTTTTCACAACAGCCCTCTGAAACATAAAGGAGCTTTAGCACCGCATAGAATTAGAGATTAAATTTAATTCGCCCAGGGCCGAACGAAGCTATAACGCGCCACTGTGCCCGCGTCTACCGCATTATGATAAGAGAAGCACAATATCGATTCACCTTTCAGAAATTCCCTCAAGAACGCACAACGTCCTCGCCGAGATGTCTCATATCTCGGATGCGCGAGAAACTTGCTAGAAATCTCGTTCCTTTTCGTTTCCCGGCACTCGGCTCGAGCAACGACCGAGCCACCGCTCGCGAATAATGTATCGATACCTTATCTATTTATGCGACAGACCTCGATGCCAATCTATCCGTAGGGGAACAGGCTTGAAACAGGCCAGAGGAGAAGAAAGACTGGTAATCGATTTTCCTGACGTGGAAAGGGAGTTCTGCCTGGCAGGCAAATCGTTTCCGTTCCTCGACGTATATCCGTGGAATCTTATTGGAGAGCGGTTCGTTGTCGTTGCCGAGACCATCCCGGCGTGTTCAACTTTTCTCGTTCAGGATTCTTCCCAGCTTGGCGATATTTGTCGACGACGAGAGGGAAACGATCAGATCGTCAGGAAACAGAAGACGAATCGTATGAAAGACCACTGAATTGCGTCTGCTCTTTTTGTGGTTTTAGAACTGCAATCAAACAGAGTTCTTCGGTGCATCTGTTACCATCTTTTTTATTTTTTGGGTGTCTCTTTTGGTTTTATGCATTAGGTTGAGTAATAGGTTCTTTTATGTTTCATTAATCTGTTAACTGGTGGGAGAGTCTCAGTCATTTATTTTGAAATTTATTGTCTTTTTTTTTTTTAATATATACGGTTTAATTTTTTTTTTTTTTTTT
>SMSQ01025087.1:0-25175 GCA_019453375.1 Ctenoplectra terminalis | reverse complement strand
AATAAATTTTAGATTGGTACTTTATTTGATATTAATGATCACTGTGTATTATTGTAGGAAATATTTGTCTTCTCGCTTTTTTAACTATGAAATTTGTTTTTATCTTTTTGTGTTTTTTTTTTAATAAAGTACGTTCTTTATTGAAATAATTTTGGATTGGTACTTTATTTGATATTAATGATCACTGTGTATTATTGTGGGAAATATTTGTCTTCTTGCCTTTTTAACTATGAAATTTGTTTCTTTCTTTTTATGTTTTTTTGTTTTAATAAAGTAGGTTCTTTATTGAAATAATTTTGGATTGGTACTTTATTTGATATTAATGATCACTGTGTATTATTGTAGGAAATATTTGTTACGTATTTTTATTTATTAACACTAAAACTACCGACGATTAAAGTGTACGTATTTACCAAAGAAATCACAATAGTAGATATTGGGAAAAAAGATCTTTAACGATATATTTTACAGGAAATTATTGAAAATATTTTGACAAATATTTCCTAGAATAATATACAAGGATCATTAATATCAAATAGCATACCAATCTAAAATTATTTCATTCGAGAACGTATTTTATTAAAACAAAAATAAGAAAAAACGTAGCAAATTTCATAATTAAAAAGGCAAGAAGACAAATATTTCCTACAATAATGTAAAAGGATCGTTAATGTCAAATAACATACTAATCTAAAATTATTTCAGTCAAGAACGTATTTTATTAAAACAAAAAACAGATTTCATAGTTAAAAAGACCAGAAGGCAAATATTTGCTACAATAATACACAAGGATCATAAAATAAAATACTCTAAAATGCGCTGTTACGGATTTATAAAATTTTTATGAGAAGTTACGAACCGGTCATTTGACCGCTTTAATAATTTTAGTGTTAGATTGAGATTAATTTCTGCTTGCAAGAATTTATACAAGTATAAACATACAATGGTTGTTGTATTCCATATTATACTTATGTGCACGCTATGATTACATTTTCAAATATAGAAGATCACCAGTATTTTTTTTTATAATTTTTAAGATCTGCGTTTACATATTTAATTTGCAAAAAGACACGGTGTGATGTTCCGTTCTGTAACTATAATTTTCGGGTCAAGAGGAAGCTTTAATTTTATTTTTAGCGACTTTGTATATAATTATGAAGTTCAGACGTCGCACAATTTACATATTCTTTCTCTCAAATATTTGTTACGTATCAAGAAACTAATGTTCTTCCTTTATAATTTAAATTCATCATTATTTGTTGTTCAATATAGTTTTCCAATTATTTTTCTGTTCCATTTCGCCGTAATTTATTTAATTAAATATGTTTGATCAGACGTTAACTGGAATTTCTGTTACATAAATCCTACGAATAAAGCCGCGCGCATTAAAAGGGTATAATTAGGTATAAATCATATTTAATCAATTTATTTTCCGTCGTATCAGCGAATACATAGAGCGAATATTGATCACGTTTATAACGCTACTGCTGGAATCGTTGGTAACAAAATTTCAAAATCTATTGTGTCATACACACGCAGGCATACGGGATAAAATTCGCAAGAAACGATATTGCGATATACATCTGAATAATAAATTTATTCCGCACAGAACCCGGTTAATTTCGTAACACGAAATATTCTGCGGCAGTTTAATGAGACTAATCGTTGAAACCGCATTATATCATTTTAATATTTCCGTACGGATTCTCCTGAAATTATCTGCAAACGTTACTATAATTGGGTAAACGATTTTGCGCGCTTTTAATTAAATTTACAGAAATTAATCGATTGTTCGGCTGACTTTTTATTATTTATTGTATGAATTACTGCACACGATGTTCCACCTAAATATTTATCTATAATTTAATTATTTGTAATCTATAATCTAATATTATCTTTAATCTAATTATTTATTCTGGCATGAAAAATATTTAATATACAATTTTAATAGCAGAGCACGAATTCGCTACAATCATCATTTTCATGCTAATTATTATTATTTTTTTTTATATTTTCAAGAGTATTCTTGTTTTTTCATGCGTGAGTTCATAATATAGAAAATAATTATGTGAGATCCCCTAATATTCGTTATTTAAATAGAAAATAGTTAATTTTGAGGTTATAGTAAATTATTTTCTTTTTTGTGTGAAATAATATTATTGTTTTAATACACATGATCGATTAAAAGAAAAATTTCAAAGAAAAATGAAAAATAAGGTTCTTTAAGATATGCATCTTCTTTTTTTTATTTATACGGACATCTTTTTTTATAAACAACCACATAATATAGAAGATAATTATGTGGAACCTCCTGATATTTGGTATTTAAATAGAAAGTAATTTTAAGCTGATAATAAATTATTTTCTGTTTTGTGTTGAATAACATTACTGTTTTAATACACATGATCGATTAAAAGAAAAATTTCGAAGAAAAATAAAAAATAAAGTTCTCTAAGATGTGCATCTTTTTTTTTATTTATATTGATATCTTTTTTTATACATAAACTCATAATATAGAAGATAATTATGTGGAATTCTCTAATATTCTATATTTAAATAAAAAATAGTTAATTTTAAGGTTATAGTAAATTATTTTCTTTTTTGTGTGAAATAATATTACTATTTTAATAAATAATATGATCAATTAAAAGAAAAATTTCGAAGCAAAGTAAAAAAATAAGATTCTTTAAGATATACACTTTTTTATTCACACTCTTATTTTTCATACCTAAACTTATAATATACAAGATAATTATGCGGTCTGTTTTAAGTAAGACACCCTATATAATTGAACTGTATAATTTTATTAATATTCTATATTTGAATAATAAATGATTTTAAAATTATGATAAGTCACCTTCTATTTCACGTGGAATAATATTCCCGTGTTAATAAATAATTTAACCAACCGAAGAAAAAAAATCTAACAGAGAGTATAAAACAAGATTTCCTAAAATATACAATTATTTTTTCTATGTGTATATATTATACTTTGGTTTAAACCAACACGAAGTTACATTTGTAAAGATTTGTGTTGCCATTAAACTGCCGTAACAAATCAGGCGACCGATAAATGGAATTCGACCTGTCTCGAAAGAGATGAATAAGCATTGTTGTACAGAGCGAAATTAGCATTGGACTCTTTGAACGGTTGCGCGTAGGCTTGTGCAGGTGTATGTGTGTAAGTTCAAGGATAAATCATGCCTTCAAACCAGTTGTCTCTTATAATGGTTTCACAGTTTAACTCCCGCAACGACCTTGCAGCTGGTACAAAATGGCCAGTGAAGAGTATACCTTATTCATGAGACGATCTTTCAAAATCAGTAAAAATATACAGACCAAATTGCTTTATTTTCTGTGCAGAATGCAAGCATTTTGAAAAGAAAAATTGTACCAAAATAAACGTGAAACGCGTAATGCGATTTGAATTAAATATTTTTTCTTGAGATACAAGTTGGTACAATGTTACTGCACACGATAAAATTCATATTTTATTTGCGTATATTGAACTTATTTTCAAATATTTTAATCAGGTCTTAGTTCTATGTTTAATGCTCCAATTTTGTTCATGAAAACTTACTTTAATTGTATTGTTGGAGGTAGAGGATCGAAAAGAACACTTTTTGTGTAATAAATAAATTATATTTAAATAGGACGACGTAACGAGAATGCGGTGACTATTAATGTCATCTAATAAAAGGAATATTAATCTCTTATCTCTCGAATATGTATAACAATTATGATTGCATATTAAAAAAAAAAAAAATGTAATGGAAAAATTCATTAACATATTCTGGAACGTGTACAGAAAGAAACACACTTGAGAAATCTGAGTCTAATGAAATTCGGAATAAAGAAAATTATATAAATAAAAAAACATAGCTGGGTCACACAAACCCGAACAAAATAGGATGGTTAATATTTTTTTTGCCGTGTTCTTTCAATAGTTATACTTCAGAATTATTAAAACATCACAGATTGAAGATATAATTGAACAACTGATTAATTAAATAGATTAAATTGAAGAATGATGCCTCACTTTAAAAAATAATCTGTGCATCGTAAATGGAATCAGTATCTAAAATAAAAAATTATATTTATTCAAGTAGATACCTATAGATTTATAATATTAATATTAATATTAATAATATTCAGTACACTACTAAAAATATTAAAATAAATATTAAAAGTATTAAAAATATTAAAAATTATTAAATAAACTGTAATTGAAATTATTAAATAAATATTAAAAATATTAAAAATTATTAAATAAACTGTAAAATAAATTACTAAATAAATATAAAAAATATAAAAAAAAGAAACACTTTATAGCCTATAACAAGATCGACTCATCCAACCCGATATAAAAAATAAAAATAAATTATTCACAGAAAAAAAAAAAGTGAATCCTTAAGATACATATCATAATTCATGTTTAATAAGTTTCAAGTTCTTTTACTGTTTCTGTCTTATTGCCTACATTTCGCGTCTCTTCATTCTCCGCCATTCAATCTCTTACTTCATTTAACATTCCTTCTATACGGCGTCGATAAATCATTTCGAAGGGGTAAGTACCATACTGATGGTGCATCATTAATATTTCACCCTATCGTATTAAACGTCGAAACGTCGTCACTTGTCGGGCAAGAGTATAATGAGATTTGCATGAAAATAAGTAACGAGTGTCATTACCTTCGCGCGTACAAAAAAAAAAACTCCATTCAATACCAGATGACAAAATTTTAATTACGTCCGAAGATAATTCAACGTCGATAGTCGGACTCGCCTATGAAATAATATCCGCCAATTAATAACAGCAGAACCTCGGATAGAATTTTCTATTTAATTAAAAGAAAAAAAAAACCAGATTCTACGCGAAACGATAAGACTCGTGAAACGGAATTCTGGTTTCGCGTTTGAGACGCTAATGAAAAGCGGTAACTTTTCAAAGTGAAAGAAAAAAAAGCGTTTGATTCTTTTTAAAATGGTCGCGAAGCTGCTTCCGCAGGCCTCGGTCGTTGATAAAAATTTTTCCGTCTGTTTATCGCAGCCTAAGTAACACGCAGACGTCTCTCGCGGGTATCTTGCGAGTCTTTTTTTTTCTCTTTTTTTTTTCTCTCTCTTTTTCGCTCGTTAATTAGGGTTGCCACGTTCGTTGGTTTATCCGTGGAAAGAAGATAATGAGAAGTTGAAGCAGCCAGAATATGTCCGTCGAGTGACTTTAATCACGGCAAGAGCGCGCGTATTCAATTAGCAACAGATATTTAGCCGACTCGGATTAGAAGTTGAGAGTTATACGCGGATGCCGTTAAGTGCTCCTGAAAGTGAGTTGCGCACAGAGAGAATATGACTCACGTTCTCCTTTAGACCGTAAGAGCTTTTCTCTTTAGAGCAAACCAAGATTTTATCGCCGACGATCTTCATCCACCCTGCGGCTCGTACATTAATTGAAATCTAAATCTTCCTGTGGTTTGTAATGAACTTGAAGCCACGTCTCGGAAATTATGGGTAATAATATTTCCAATAACCCGAGCGATACGACTTGTTATTGTGTTCCAACTCTTAAATAAAGTAAGTTATTCGGATCGAGGTAGATAAACGTGTAATTAGGTAATTATCTGGATTAGTAACGATCCGGTGCGGAAATAATTTATGGTACTCGTGGTATTCCAAATGATTCGTACAAAAAAGGTTGTAACATTTAAAAAAATTGATTTGTTAATTATTGTGAACAGTTGTTAAACAAGGTACCTTGGTATTTTCTTAGAGATTCGATTAGATAGTGTCCGATTGATATTAGGTTATCCCGTAAGTAATTTCGTTCATCGACACTAATTTTTATTGCGAAATATTAAGACATACATTTATTTTTAATCATCGATATTATATATATCGNAAAAAAAAAAAGTGAATCCTTAAGATACATATCATAATTCATGTTTAATAAGTTTCAAGTTCTTTTACTGTTTCTGTCTTATTGCCTACATTTCGCGTCTCTTCATTCTCCGCCATTCAATCTCTTACTTCATTTAACATTCCTTCTATACGGCGTCGATAAATCATTTCGAAGGGGTAAGTACCATACTGATGGTGCATCATTAATATTTCACCCTATCGTATTAAACGTCGAAACGTCGTCACTTGTCGGGCAAGAGTATAATGAGATTTGCATGAAAATAAGTAACGAGTGTCATTACCTTCGCGCGTACAAAAAAAAAAACTCCATTCAATACCAGATGACAAAATTTTAATTACGTCCGAAGATAATTCAACGTCGATAGTCGGACTCGCCTATGAAATAATATCCGCCAATTAATAACAGCAGAACCTCGGATAGAATTTTCTATTTAATTAAAAGAAAAAAAAAACCAGATTCTACGCGAAACGATAAGACTCGTGAAACGGAATTCTGGTTTCGCGTTTGAGACGCTAATGAAAAGCGGTAACTTTTCAAAGTGAAAGAAAAAAAAGCGTTTGATTCTTTTTAAAATGGTCGCGAAGCTGCTTCCGCAGGCCTCGGTCGTTGATAAAAATTTTTCCGTCTGTTTATCGCAGCCTAAGTAACACGCAGACGTCTCTCGCGGGTATCTTGCGAGTCTTTTTTTTTCTCTTTTTTTTTTCTCTCTCTTTTTCGCTCGTTAATTAGGGTTGCCACGTTCGTTGGTTTATCCGTGGAAAGAAGATAATGAGAAGTTGAAGCAGCCAGAATATGTCCGTCGAGTGACTTTAATCACGGCAAGAGCGCGCGTATTCAATTAGCAACAGATATTTAGCCGACTCGGATTAGAAGTTGAGAGTTATACGCGGATGCCGTTAAGTGCTCCTGAAAGTGAGTTGCGCACAGAGAGAATATGACTCACGTTCTCCTTTAGACCGTAAGAGCTTTTCTCTTTAGAGCAAACCAAGATTTTATCGCCGACGATCTTCATCCACCCTGCGGCTCGTACATTAATTGAAATCTAAATCTTCCTGTGGTTTGTAATGAACTTGAAGCCACGTCTCGGAAATTATGGGTAATAATATTTCCAATAACCCGAGCGATACGACTTGTTATTGTGTTCCAACTCTTAAATAAAGTAAGTTATTCGGATCGAGGTAGATAAACGTGTAATTAGGTAATTATCTGGATTAGTAACGATCCGGTGCGGAAATAATTTATGGTACTCGTGGTATTCCAAATGATTCGTACAAAAAAGGTTGTAACATTTAAAAAAATTGATTTGTTAATTATTGTGAACAGTTGTTAAACAAGGTACCTTGGTATTTTCTTAGAGATTCGATTAGATAGTGTCCGATTGATATTAGGTTATCCCGTAAGTAATTTCGTTCATCGACACTAATTTTTATTGCGAAATATTAAGACATACATTTATTTTTAATCATCGATATTATATATATCGCTCGTTACTTTTCGTGATCTTTTCCCATCTGTTAAATCATTTGTTTTATTTCTCAGAAAAATGTTGGATGTTTTTAATTGTTTCTAAGGTCGTCTTTACCGTGTGTGATACAGCGTTTAAGAAATTAAAAATGAAAATTGGAAACTCGTATCATGTTCGCCACAACCAATTACTACTTATTTAAATTATTATAACATTTTTGATCGACAACAAAAATTCTACGATAATTGGCACTTAAAATAAACATTGAAGCAGATTTTTAGGTAAAAGCATCCCAAATTTTTTGAAGGAATCCCGAAACTACTTGAAGGATAAGAAAAAATCATAGAAAATAATGGTCAA
Organism: Ctenoplectra terminalis; assembly: GCA_019453375.1. NCBI lineage: Eukaryota > Metazoa > Arthropoda > Insecta > Hymenoptera > Apidae > Ctenoplectra > Ctenoplectra terminalis. Next base: position 17,433 of record SMSQ01025087.1, on the reverse strand, counting down.
TACAGTCATGACTAAAAACGAATGCAAATATTAATATCTTACGGTGAAAATTAGTGTCAAGGAACGACCTTATTTATGGGATGACCTAATATTTTATTTGAGGAAAATTTGACGTAAGAGAGTGATTAAACAAAATATTCTGATTTTAACCCTCATAAATTATTAAAATTTTTTTAATAATTTTGTGTAAATAAATAAATTAACGAATAGTTACGGTGTATAATCAGTTTCTTATAATAAGATGAAAATATAGTTTATCTTATTATTTTAATGGTAGGTGACTTTAATAATAAAATATAGGTACCCTTCAGTAATTATTTTGTTCAAATTTAAAAATATTTTTGACCTACACGATATACGATATTAAAGAACTAAAATTGAATACAGTAAATGTGATATAACAATATTAAAAAACCGTGGTATTTATGTAAAAGCTTTATTTCGAATTACATGGACCTGAAGAGGACAGCAGAGTTAAAACAATTAATTTTGCACTCTTTTGTATTTTATATATTATCATATTGAATAAAAGTATTGGGTTGTTGCGTATGAAATGTCCAGTTTTATGTCGTTGTGTAATTAAAAGTAAAGTTAAATATTTTATTAATCATGATCGAGCGTGATTGATAAAATGGCGAACAGTGAAACAAAGAGAACAATCGACTGCTCTTTCTATGAATTTAAATTTGTATTTGAAAGTTTTTGGGAGGTTATATGGAAGTTATTTGGAAGTTATTTAAAAATTTTTTGGAAATTTTTTGGAAATTATTTGGTAGTTTTTTGGAAGTATCTCGTAATATTAACACTATTTTCGAAAAAAACATAGTTTTCAGAACAATTCGACGTTGGTTCGAAAAATTTCACACTAAAAATATGAAATCTCGAAAATGTGGTTTTTGTCCTAAAGAAGCGATCAACAACGACGAACTAAAAACTCAGTTTGAATCTCATACTCATCAAAGTATACAAAATATTGCACACAAAACTAGGAACTGTATTTAATAAAGCAATAATCTCTGAAACTATTACAAACAATTCCAACATTTCATCCGCAACAATCTAATATCCATTAAAACATTCTTTTTCTTAACTATGTAAGAAGTACAATTTTTACCTCTTTCCCTTACCTAATATTTAATCAACCATAAATAAGGCCTGATATTCGATGCAGTTACTCTGTATTCGTGAACAGGATGACGAAATCTATCGGTATTCAAAGTTTCAACGAAATCGGTGGTCTAAATGTTTTGCACTTTTCTCGCACTTTTTGTTTTTCTAACGAAAGACAATATTTTCGAGCGCGAACCATTTGGAAATCGTTCTCCCGGTCCACCGGTCCCCGACTATGGTTCGGCTTAAACCGCAATCGGCAATCGATCGAAACGGAAAGCAGCGTCGACGTGCGCGCAGTTAGGCTCGGTTGGTCGAAAGCGAGTTGCGGCGGGAAAACATGATTCACCGTAAATTCCTCAAAGAAATTCAGCCTCTTCCTACCTTTCTCTCCCTTTCGATCCATCCGGCCAGCCTTGTCCTCGTCTTTTTCTACCCTCGCGTCCGGAGACTGGTTTTGCGCGCTTCCAGCCAATGGACTCTCGATTTCGAAGGGAGAACGAAGGAGAAGCAGCAGAACCAGCCGTCCAACTAGCACTTGTTACGAGCGTACGGTGTCAAGTGCAGAACAGCGAGTATGACCTCGTGCCTTCATCAGTGGTAGGCGTTCAAATCTTTTTTTCTTTTGCTCCTCGGGGCAATTAGTAATTTTTTTTAATTCCTACGTTCTTGGAAAATTGGAATTCGTTTTCGTTTTGTATCTTACAAGTTACAAGCGAGTAGAATGCGGATTCTTATGAATTTATTCAAGATTTGAAGATACAAAGGTATACGGAATGCACGTAATAAGCAAAAATATATAAATAAACTTGTTATAATTTTTAGAGAATAAAACAGTTGCTTATCTAGTATTTGTTTTATAATTGCACTCATGGGAAATATGAATTTGTATGAAAATTCACGGTCTATGGTAATAAAGTGTTGAACGGTCGTGGTAGTATTTTTAAAAGTTACCGAAATTTTTGTTTTCTAATTATTTTTTTTATTTATTCCTGTATTTGCGATTAAGTATTTGAGGCATTTGAATGTTAAGATTGATGCACTGAATAGGACATAATTCATAGAGTATTTTCCCTTATATTAAAACTTTATAAATTTGTCCTGATACATTTTTCGAGATTTTAGATCATTTTCTGTAAAATAGATAAAGATTTTTCTTCCCTATGTTATGCATTATTTCATGCTTACTTTTGATTTCTTTGGTAAGATAGACCGAGGCGTATCGAATCGAAATAAGAATTCAATTGAAAGAAAGATTTTTAAGTTAAAATAAATTTTTTATTAGGAATATTTGAATTAAATGGATACTAATTACGAATTTATAATAGAAGGTTAACTTTCTAAGTTTTGACTATTATTTTTTAACGATAAAAAGAAATCTACCCTACCAATAAATATATTTTAATCATCGGTAGATCTAGTATTAATTTCAACGTAGCCAAAAGTTCAAACAAATTTTTTATCATCAATGTTCGAATTAAATGGATATTAATTACCAATTTCTAATGGAAGGTTAACTATTTAAGTTTTGACTATTATTTTTCCACTATCAAAAGAAATCTACCCAACCAATAAATATATTTTAATCATCGGTAGGTCTAGTATTAATTTCAACGTAGACAAAAGTTAAAAGAAAAAAAGAAATGCTCATTCCAGTTTATCTATGCTCGTCTAATTACGCGGAATTAAGTTGTACGTAGTTGTTTGTACACGCGTATATCCCCGACGAAGATTTTCTGGTTTTACTGCTAATCCATGAAGCCATTCGTGACTTATTGTTAGTCTACGATGAAGGAAGATTCCCTCCTGTAGATGAGAGAGGTGATTGGGATTACGTTTGGCTTCTCGTTTTACAAGGGAGTCTTGTGACAGAGGTTCTCAAATCGCGCTGTTTGAATAATTCATTGCATTTTTATAATCCCCAGCTTGAAACACGTTTTGTGCAAATAGCATACTGCTACATCAGGAATTTCATAATTCCTTAGTTTCTAACTCATCGATTGTTACATCGTTACATGGTACGAATATAGAGTAGGTCTTAAATAATTCGACTGAAAATATTGTGATAGCGACATCAACATCCTTCATAATATTCCAATTCTTTTTCTTATTTTAATGATAGAAGTAGACGACAAATTTACAATTTTTATACAAGGCTTTCAATCTTAATCCTATCGCTACGGACGATTATAGTTGCTCACCTATTGGATAATATCAACAGCTGTAGCCACTCAATGAATAGCATTCATATTTGAAAATTACAAACATATAATGAGAAAAGTGGTATTTATCTATTTATCGTACACTGATATGTTAAATTAGATAACTCAATACATAAAAGCACAAAGAATCGTTATAACCAGACAATACAACACATGCCACCTATATTATTGTTGCGAAGATATTTTTAAATGTTTCGACATGGAAATTTACAGATTTTTCGTTTGCTTTTGGTTGATCTGCCGTAATTCACGATATCTCACGATGCTATATCTAAAAAACAAGAATCGTATCGAGAATTTGGTCGAAACATAAAAAATCATTTTTTTTAGCTTCCTCCCTGGATAAGTGTCGCAAATCGTATTTTTCTATGTTTCGACATGAAAATTTACAGACTTTTCGTTTGCTTCTGGTTGATTTTCCGTAATTTACGATATTTCAAAACGGCAGAAATCTTCGCAGCGAAAGGGTTAAACAAGTAAAAAAAAATAACCACTTGCAAAAGCATCAATATAATATATTACAATCGCATTGTAACTAACATCAGGTTGCTCCAAAATTAACCCTCTATAGCCCGAATTTTGTCAGCTTATTGGAGAAAAAATTACGATTGATCACAGTTTTTCACTTTAATTTGAAAATATTTAAACTAATATTACTGTAGATGGATCGAGGTGTCAGTGCAGTAATACAGTAATCAAATTTAATAGTGCAGTGATAACTAAAGAAAATTAATTTTTTAAAATATAGATAATGTAAGTTTTAAGTCACACGGTCCCATAGAGGGTTAATAGAAACGAGCAGAGACAACGTTCCCACAAGAACTCACTCTCAATCGAAGAGCGCAAATAAGAAAATGCATCGAAAAAAAAGTACCAACCCGAGAGCAGGTTTCCTGCGATCCCAAGATTTTGTATCGCAAAAAGCACGTGGCGATCTTGAACGGAGAACCAAAACCGACTGAGCGATAGCGGCTAACCGTTCGAAACCCGAATCAACCTCTCCCATGACTCGTAAATCCCGATTCTCCGGGTCACCGGTAACCGGAGTTCCGTTTCTGCGGTGAACAAATAAATGTCGAGCACCGATAAAAGGCATGAGCCACGGTCTGTATGTATTCCAGGCCGCGTTCCAGGTTGTCCGATGCAGCGAAGCGTGGCGGATTCACGCGGCCGAGCTCGAGAGCGTTCGCAGATCCACGCGCTTAACGGACGATGCTCGGTCGCGATCGAACACGACCGAGCCAACGAATAATGCCGAGGTAAAGGTGGCCGTATGCGTGACCCGGACACAGTTGGACGCGTGGAGTCGCGATCGAACAGCCGCAAACGCTGCCCAGACGCGTGCAAACCGAGCCACAAAAGAAGCAAACTGTACCTTAGAGTACACACGAGGATACTTACGCGGGTTAGTTAGACTACTCCGCCATAAAATCCTCCACTCCTCTTCAACATCCTTTTCATCCCCCTCTGTTCGGTCCCTTTATGCCTGGTCTCTCTGTTCCTCCGGTCGGGTTCAGCTCCGTCCCCTTGGTACTCGGCGTTCGGTATTCCCTTCCTTCGACTCTTTCTTCCCGTACACCGTCTTTCTCCTCTTCTCCTCGTTTCCTTCGGCTTCGTCGTCGTTCCTTCCTTCCTCCAATGTTCTCGCTCCCTTTGCTCCTCGACCGACACTCAAACGGGTGCTCCATCGTGCGTGACTCAAGGTCACCGACTCATGCACCGCTGCATCGTGCGCATCGGTGCAGGGCCCGGTGCTGCTCGTCGCGAGCAGAAAGAGACCCTTGTGTTCAGCGACAAACGCGTGTGTCGACGCGTACAACCGGTGTTTCTAACGATTCCGCGAGTAACGTAGATTTCGAAGGCGCGCAGAAAGAATGGCGGCCCTTCGACCGAGGGGTTGACTGTTGGTTTCTAGGAAAGGGATACTGAAACGTGGCGGGAACCGGCTCGTTTCTCTCGATTGAATCTTGCTCGACGAGAACTCGATTAGAAACCTCGGGAACGGCGACTCGGCGATTGTTCTGGGTGAAAAATGATCCGGAGATCATTAGTTCGAACCAGTTGGACAGAGTTTGAATACGCTACCGTGGAGGCTGCGTGTTGATTACGTATGCGAGGAGTAAAAAGGAGGTTCGAACCTTGATGTTTCGACACACTCTGTAATTGGTTTCTCTTTTTGTTTGCGTTTAAAGATGTGTTATTAGGTTGTATTTCAGTGGGTATAGAGAAAAAAAGAAGCTGATGGTTGGCCGGTGGAAGACGTGCCAGTAGTAATTAGTTCAACGTGATTCTGTTTTTGTATTTTTGTGCAAGGATCATGAGAAAAGTTGTACAGATGTAGTGGATAGTTTGCTTTAAATGTTTGCCATGTAAATTCCATGTTTTTATCGACGTTGAAGAATTATAGTTTCTGGAGATAATTTAGTAGAAATATAATACTGTAGGTCTAGTTTAACTTGTTAAATAAATAACTCGTATTCGGTGTACTTGCAGTGTTGACAATAAATTTGGAAGCAGTATAGTCTTAAATGATACACCAAAAAAATATTAGAGGTGTTTATATATAGTTACATTTTTTATTCTATGCAACAAAATTTAGTTTTTGTAATATTTGTTAGGAATGAATCAGTGAATGAAAATATACATGATTAAATATTTGCTAGATATTTATAGATTGATCTGGATAAAATTAAAAAAGATATACACAGAAGAAATGTAGAATTATTGACAAGAAGTTTTAAATACATTATTCATCCGATTATTTAAAACAACTTTACCGAAGAGCCTCAAGGATTTGCAACATAATTTTTATTTGGCTATTTATATCATTGCAAAATTGAACGCTATGTTAATTGTATGAATGTATAAATAATACTATACTTATGATCCACGATAAGAAATTCCTTAACTATAATTAACAAAATTAATGTTATTTTTTTTCTAACTATATAACTTCTACTTAATTTATATTATTACAATGAAACTTAAGAAATCTCTAAAAGTTATAATATTTCCAAATTTTCTGCCTATGATAATTATTAACGATAGCTGTTAGAACTTAAAAATCAAATATAACATTTTTACATCGTACATAAACGTCCAATAAAATTCTAGAATGAAAAGTATCAGGTTGTCTCAAAAATTTCTTTCCTTGTTTTCACGCGACGAATTCGTTTGACAATATTTATTTAAATATATAGACTTATTCGCTAAACGAAAGATGGAGGAAGGTAATAGACCAGAATGTCCAAAATGATCTCGTATAAAATAATAATATATTGTAAAACAAAAAATATTATGCATCTAATACGAAAGAAACTTCTTTATCAACCTAATATTTGCAAAATCTATTTTTTTCATCGCGTTTGAGATTAATTTGAATATCGTTGTTCCTGTAGAAGACGAGAAAATGAAATGGCCTTTATTTCATCGCAGAAAAAGCGTCGACGAGCCGTCAGACGAGAAGCCAAAAGCGTCACGAATTAGGGGCCAGAGTGCGCGGGTATTTTATTAGATTCATCACGCCCTCGTAATTCTTCACGATACCGCTGTTGGTTCAACTCAGTGCCAAATAAATCAGCCGGTTAGGAAAGGTTATGCCAGTCGCGGTACAATCTGCGGCGCGCCGTTTAAATGTCATTATAATGGCTCCGTTTGTAAAATACAGGCGGAACAGGCGACAAGTCCCGGGACTTGTCCCGCACGATTTCGTGGTGATTTCGATGCCGCAATCTCGCTTCTGACTCGCCATGTTGACTCGATTAAGCGAGCGCTACGGAATGCCAGTGGTGACGACATTAGGATTGAATTTTTTTATTGTTTAGAGAATTTAAATTGGGTATTTGGATAATTCCGTGTTGAATCGTTTAATTTTCTGTTGAACAATTTGTGTATTAATATATTCGGGGAAGATCGCTCGTAATTCAGGATTGAATTTTTTAATGTTTAGAGAATTCAAATTGGGTATCATGGAATCATTTAATTTTCTGTTTAACAATCTGTGTGTTGATATATTTGGGAAAGGTGATTTTTGGTTAGACGCTTAGGTGAAGATCGGACGTAATTTAGGATTGAATTTTTTAATGTTTAGAGAATTTAAATTGGGTACCATGGAATCATTTAATTTTCTGTTTAATAATTTGTGTATTAATATATTCATCAAAGATGATTTTCGGTGAGAAGCTTAGATGAAGATTGCATGTAATTTAGGATTGCATTTTTTAATGTTTAGAGAATTTAAATTGAGTATTTGAACAATTCGGTGTTGAATCATTTAATTTTCTGTTTAACAATCTGTGTGTTAATATATTCGGGGAAGGTGATTTTCGGTGAGACGCTTAGGTGAAGATTGCATGTAATTTAGGATTGAATTTTTTAATGTTTAGAAAATTTAAATTGGGTATCATGGAATCATTTAATTTTCTGTTTAACAAATCTGTGTATTACTATATTCGTCAAAGGTGATTTTCAGTGAGACGCTTAGGTGAAGATCACACATAATTCAGGATTGAATTTTTTAATGTTTAGAGAATTTAAATTGGGTATTCGGGCAATTCGGTGTTGAATCATTTCATTTTTTGTTTAACAATTCGTATATTAATATATTCGGAGAAAGTGATTTTTGGCGAGACGCTTAAAAAGTACTTTTCATAAATCTAAACTATTTGTCAAACACAAAAACACTTGACTTCGCACAATCATTCTCCTGATCAATCATAAAAAAAAATAAAAATGACAAGCTCATTCGCAGCTTTGAAAAGTTACATTATTAGTTTATAGCTACCACTAAAACGCTTTAATTGCCGTTTAATCGTGCAACTATAATACCAACGAGACCTCGCCGTTCGCCATTTTCTCGATAAACGCGCATAAAACATCCATATTGAATGGGCGTGTAAATAAACATAAAACATTTCGACGCGATCGTTAATAGGAACGCCGCGGCTCGAAACAGTTGGAAACTACATTTTCGCGGGCACGTTGAACCATTTAATGGCAACGAGATACCGCGGACTGTTATATTTTGCATTAAACCCATCGCTGCGAGTAAACTAAACAGCACATTAATTTTCTCGTTATCTTATCGTTGCTCCTAACGAGTCCTACTTGTTAAGTTCAGAAAACGTTCGGTTCGCGCCCTGAATTGTGGCAACTCGGTCCCCGGTTTATCGATGGATATCGTTTCCGATTATGCTAATAGTAGGACGTTTGTATCGGCCGGTTCAACGACGACGTATCGCGAGCCTGGACAGTTACGTTATTTGTTTGCACTCGTTTGCATCACGAACAACGTGTCGTGCCTTTTATCCGGCCCTGTTATCTTTCTTCCCTTCATAAAAGCAATTCCTCGCTCGAGATCCTTTCGTTTCTCTTCCTTCGAGCAGTTAATATTCCTCGCCTTACATTCATTTTTCTCTGCTTCTTCTTTCTTTTTTCCTTCTTTTTTCCTCTTTTTTTTTCTCTCCTCTTTGTCGTGCTTCCGAGCAGTATCGCGCAGACACCTTGTTGGATAGAGGTAAACAGCGGAAATTATCGCGCTGTTATTTAAGCGGGAAAATTTATGATCCTCGTATATATTCATACACGAAACGTGTAAAGACACGATGTTAATCGACCTTAATGGGGCACGCGAATTCTGTTGAACCAATAATTGAACTGGGTTATCAGCTCGAACGGGTTTTGCTGTTCCGAGCCACGATTCGCGGCTAATTTAGGTAACTTCGAAAAGACTGGCCGGTGGTGTCCGTGTTTGATGAACAATTTTTCAGATTGGTAGATTTAGTTGTGCGAACAGTTTATGTTGAATAGTTGCGCTTTGAACGCGAATTATGCAAGGTTGGTGCATTGGTTAATTGTATCCGATATTTTAATTTGAATCATTAACACGTTGACTGCCGCGCGCATTTTACGTGGTTTGCTCATGGCGCCAATATGAATTTCTTATTATGCGATGTATATTATGTTGAACAAAATAATATGTATATTTTCCTTGTATTGATAAAATTATTTTTGCACGATCTGTGTGGTATTAATTTCTTCGAACCATTATAGTAACAGTGGTGTTATTTTAAAATTTATCAATATCGATATTTACTCTAATTATATATTTTACTATTGGTCGCGTCGCCGGTCAGTGGTGGCCCTCATGGCGCTGCAGCCAAGTCAAGTGTTGTCATCGGTGGCTCCCACGGCAGTCGACGTGTTAATAAAACAATTCTTTTGTGCGGAAGATAGAATTGGTGCAAGAAAATCTTATATTCCTTAACCTGTGGCGCCGTGTGACTTGAGAGTTCCATACTGGTGTATTTATATTTCAAAAAATTGATTTCATTTAGTTAGGGAGTTAAAATTGAAATTCAATTTTATTTCAAGCACACCGCGTCTTTATTCCACTCGTATCATAATTTGCACCACGAGTGTGGCTCCTGGTTGTAAGGCAAGATGTTAATACCTCATAAAAAAGAAAATGAAAAGCACGGTATAGAATAAGTAATTGATAATCATATTTGGAAATTCCAGGCATACAATGAGAAATATAATACTTATGGAACGCGAATATATTAAATTACATAATTTAATATATAAAACCACAAAGAATCTTTATAGCGTGGCGTATCATATACCACCCCTACTATGGCCACGTTTTTCGACAATAAATCTTTCAACCTCTATAATCAAAGAGTTAAAATTAAAATTAAATTTTATTTCAAGCACACCGCGTCTTTATTCCATTCGTATCATAATTTGCACCACGAGTGTGACTCCTAGTTGTAAGGCAAGTTAACCCTTCGCACTCCATGCGATTCTTTATCACTGAAGAAAGGAAGTTTTATTTTGAACGGAAAAAATTACTATTGCCTGTGAAAGTACTTGTTTTTATTTATTTTACAAATATCCTTCTTCCTCTGATAAACGAAATGACAGAAGATTCGTGATAATAAATTGTATACTGCTTTATTATCACACTTAATTTAATAAATAAAATGAATAACGGATATGCGTGCGTTTCTTCTGGAGTCACAAAGGAGACTACACAAATCACGTATATTTAAAACAAATGAGAAACGCAACAAGCGTGCGTCGCGCACACAACAACAATCTATATAACACGTGCATAACACGGTTGTCTAACGTTTTCTTACAGATGCTAAGCAAAAATATAAATCAATTTGAAATATAGTACTCGTTATAATATTCGGTGAATAAAATAATTGCCTATCTAGCTTATTTTTAATTATATTCATAAAAGTATGAATTTGCATCAAGATCCACGGTCTATTTATTATAATGAAATAATCGTTGCGAAGTACTTGTTTAACCCTTTGCGGACGGCGTGATTTTGAGTAAACCGTACCGTGGGACCGAGCCGCTACCGCAATAGTCACTTAAAATGACCAGCGCACGTTTCAGCAGAAACGTTTCTTTAAGCGATTTTCATTCATACCGCTCGAAGATGTCAAATTATAGATATATATGTAGATAGTACATGCACAAAGTTATTTTTGGCGAACGCATATATGCTTTTCTCGGCCATAGCAACGCGTTTGTTTGGGACACATATATGCGTCTTTCGGCCTTATCAATTGTTTTCGCCGAACACATATTTGGGTTCCTCGGCCAAATTGATGATTTCCGTAGAACACATATATGCGGCGGTAGTCCGCAAAGGGTTAATTTTGTTGACTAACTAGTATTTAATAATCCCCCTAACACGATTGTCTAACGTTTTCTTACACGAAACATAAATTTTTAATTTTCTAAATCATCATGGTGCGATATCTTTGGAAATTGAGCGTAATCGTGTCGAAAGCAGAATGTCTCCGTAGCGGAGCCGAAGGAGCGCTAAGGGTTAATACTCCATAAAAAAGAAAAAAAAAAAAAAAATAGCACCGTATAGAATAAGTAATTGGTCGATTTCCGATGTGTTTCCGGAAAACGGTGACTTCCAGCTACAGGCATATCGGAATGCAGACGGTGGCTATAAATTCTGGGGTGGCAAGTGTGCCGTGTAATAGAAGGGCGGAATTCATGGCGGAATAGAATCGGCTCGTTATTAGCACGTCTGCGCATAACTCGGATTCAGCGATGCGTGGGGTTCCTGCACGAGGACGAAAGCCAGGGAATATTTATGGGCCACGTAGAAGGAGACCTTCTTTTGTCGCGTTTACGCCTGCCGAACGATTCCAATGTTTCGCGGGGCGATCGCGACGCGTTTCTCGCTTCCGCATCGGTTGTTTCGACACGCCGCAAATTACGCTCCCGGCCGATCCTGTGTTCGTTACCAGCGACGAAATTAATTTCGTTCAACGTATCGCCACCTCGATGAATTTCATACGGTGTTAAGCGGTTGTTAAACGGTTAAATAATGCGAGGGTTAGAATGGTTTCAAATTGAATTTCGATCATGGAAATTATGAAATCGAGGAAGAAGACCGATCGAGGTTGTCGCGAAGCCCTAGTTATTTGAAAAGTTTGCTGTTACCGTGACGACTAGCGAGTCGTTGCGGATATATTTATTGTATATTAGGAGCTCGTTGGAAAACGAGATATTTGAAAAGATTAAAGGTTGTTAATTATTTTAAGAGGAAAGATTCTGTTATTTAAAACTAAAAGTTTAAGCTGTGTTAATATTTTATATTTTATATAAATATAATATTTTATATTTTTTATATTTTATATATTTTATATTTTTTAGACTTTTTATATTTTATATAATATTTTAACACAGCTACATTAATTTGTTAGCGACATTGAGTTACCTAATTATTTTTCCTAGTTTCCCTACAATAATCTCTGCAAATTCGACTTTAAAACTGCGACTCAGGACAGAGGCAAATATATTTTGTAATCGCTTTTATTCGGATTTCTAAAGTTGGACGTCCACTGGCTCACACCCTTTAAAACAGAATAACTTTTTAAACGTTGGACCAAACGATTTGAGATTTTTTGAGAAGTTAGAAAGATTAATTTACTAGATGATATATGAAAAAAATTGTTGATAAAATTGCAATTAGTCTGAGTGGTGAAAAAAATAGCAAAGGTAACTTTTCACAAATGTTTTGTCTGATCGCAACATGAAAATTTAAAACATACATTTTGGAGATTCATATTAGTTGTAATACATATGTTGAAAATTTTATCAAAATCGGTTGATGCAGAAACAAGTGATAGGCATTGGAAGATATAAGAATCTTTTATTATTTATTACATCTATCAGATATATAATACTTTTAATTATTATATTTCGTTAAATACAATATATTGCACTCTTCTATTTTCGTATATCATCATATCTCATAAAACAACAGTGCAGATTTCATAATAGATACAATTGTTGTACAATATTATTATTATATATTATTGTATATATCAATAATATTGTATAAAATAATAATATTATTATAATATATAATATTATTATTATTATATATTATTGTATATAACAATAATATTGTATAAAATAATAATATTGTAGTATAATTGTATCTGCACTTTTCTATTCTCGTATATCATGATTTCTCATAAAACAACAGTGCAGATTTCATAATAGATACAATTATTATATAATATTATTATTATATGCAATATATAATAATAATATTGTGATTAATATATAACTATGTACAAAATATAATTCTTAATAATATATAATAATAATATTGTATAACAATTGTATCTATTTATTAGTCAAAAGACAAATTTATTTCTCCATTCTTTCGTCACTACAATATTATTATTTTAATACTAATTATTTTCTCATTATTGTACAGTTACACATAATTTATTCATGTCCTTTATCCAGCATTACTCACATACGCAGAAAGGAAAAAAGAAACCCATAGTTCGTACGTTTCAACCCGGAACCGTAATTTGAAATTGATTTCGCGCGCAGCTGCGCGTCACGGCAATCGAAAGGATCGCGGCAAAAAAATTGTAGAAAATCGTAACCGTTCAGCATGACGTTTCGGCTCGCAGTCCAATTGGCGAGAATGAGCTGGCCGCGTTTCGCTCGTAAAATTTAGTTTGTTAAATGCGGTTAATCGTTGAACCAGGGACCGATAACCAGCAACGCCGCGCTCGCGCGTTCGCGGGAATATTTATGGCGCATGAAGCAGCCGTGAACCTTCTTGTGCCAGAGTTGTGCACACACCAGTTCGATTCTGCTTGTTTCGTGCCGCGGCTCGGAATTCAAGGCCGATCCGCGTATCAAACAATGAATTGCACTTTGAAGCCATTAATCTCGTCCAATAATTGAGACGGTGCTTCTTCGAAAATGGAGTTCAGACCGATTTGTCGCGGATAAACGCAAGATTTCCAACGATCCACGAGGTTAATGATTAATATTGATAGATCGACCAGGAACATAACCGAACTAATTGTCCGCCGTTTGACATCAATCATCGACTATCGACTGCTTTTCACAATAGGAGACAGGAATTATGAATAGAATTATTAGTTGCATAACGGAAAAGTTTCCTTCTCGATGGATAAATTCATTTAACACTCTTATAGCCCGAATGTTGTCTGCTTATTGGAGAAAAAATTACGATCGATTACAGTTTTTCACTTTTATTTGAAAATGTTTTAACTAATTACTGTAGATGGATCGTGGTGTCGCTACAGTAACACAGTAATCAGATTTAATAGTGCAGTGATAACTGAACAAAATTAATTTTTTAACACTAAACCTACCAAAGCGGTCAAATGACCGTTTCGTAATTTCTTGTCCAAATTTTGTAAATTATTAACGGTGCACTTTTGAATATTTTTTTGTGATTTTCTGTTAAATATACGATTGAAGATTTGTTTCTCTAGCATTGTGTATTTTTCCAAATATCTATTATTGTAATTTCTTTGATACAAGCAGGTTTAGTTTAATCGTCGCTAGGTTTAGTGTTAAAATATAGATACACCAGTTTGTAACTTTTAGGGTTAACTGATCTTAACCCTCTATGCGACCGTGTGACTTAAAAATTACAAGTTAATGTATCTATATTTTAAAAAATTTACTTTATTTAATTATCACTGTAGTATTGAATTTGATTACTGTACTACTTTAGCGATACACGATCCATTTATAGCAATTATTAGTTAACCCTGTATAGCCCGAATTTTGTCTGCTTATTGGAGAAAAAATTACGATTGATTACAGTTTTTCACTTTGATTTGAAAATGTTTTAACTTACAATTACTGTAGATGGATCGTGGTGTCGCTATAGTAACACAGTAATCAAATTTAATAGTGCAGTGATAACTAAAGAAAATTAATTTTTTAAAATATAGACACATCAGTTTGTAACTTTTAAGTCACACGGTCTCATAGAGGGTTGAAATAAAAATAGGTTAACCAAGTAAATAGGAAATCGTAAACATTTATAATTCTCTGTGTTTATTTATTATTAAGTTTTCACAATAGTCCTTTGAAACTTAAAAAAGTTTACGACTGCAAAGGGTTAAAATGTAACTTTATTATAAGATTGCACTGAAAAATTGCTATTCTTATAGCTAGAACTATCGGCGATTGAAGTAGACTTATTTATATCAAGGAAATAAAAATGATAAGAATTTGAAAATGTATCTATAATAAGGGTAACAATTCTTTGTATATATTTTTTACACAAAGTCATAGAAACTTCCCAAAAATACATCGTTGTAAATTTATAAAATTTCTATAAGAAATCATGAAAATTCTAATGTTAAATGCATAATCGTTTAGATGAAATATTCTATTTTCTTTTAAATTCATACAAGACAGTTAAATTTAGTTTTTTTATAAATAGATATTAAGCTTCATTCGTTGCTTGTATCAATTCGATACATTTTTTTCACAAAGTTTGCACATCGTAACGAATCCGAAAGAAGGAGTGTGTTTTGCATATTCCTTTGTTATTTGAAAACGAGAAATCTTACATTTGAATACACAGATTTAACCCTCTATAGCCTGAATTTTGTCTGCTTATTAGAAAAAAAACTACGATTGATTACAGTTTTTCACTTTTATTTGAAGATTTTTAAACAAATAATTGTTATGGAAGGATCGTAGTGTCGCTACAGTAATAGAGTAATCAAATTTAACAGCACAGTGATAACTAAATAAAATTAATTTTTTAAAATATAGATGCATCAGTTTGTAACTTAAGTCACACGGACCCATAAAGGTTTTATTTTGTTATTCTCGATAAAAGAATTTGCAAATTTAATTATACCGAGCTTCTGCCAAATTTGATACCGAGGAACAGATTAAGTTCTGAAAACGAGACTTTAGTAATATAAATGTTAAATTAAGTTTACTATATTAACAGGGACATATTTTAACACCAATACTTTATTATAAAATGAAATCATATCACCAATGCAAATACGGGACGCAAATCAATTTCCTCAAGTTACAACTATACTAAAACACTCGGTAATCATATCACCCAATCACAAAATAAATCAACTTCAGTTCACCCTTCGATTTTAAACTAAAATCATTTAAATTAAACGTCGTAAATTTTTCAGCGTAACGAAAACAAAATTTACTATCCAACATAATCAAACTTTTCTATACAAAACAATAGCAAAAGCCACGAAACTAGCGCATTAAACTATTATTTTACTCCGAATAAAACGTTAACATACCTTCCTCTTCTCAATCACCGCTACAACCAGAAATTATCTGCCCCTTACATTGACCAGATGCTAATCAAAAGATCGATCATCCAACGCGAGATTAATAAATGAGTCATTTGGACCGGCTTCGTAAGAACCAGTCTCCTTTGTTACACCCCTCGAAAAAGGTACAATCTTCCATTAACCGTAACTCAGCACCGCAGACATTCAATCGCCGGGCAATAACGATCAACCGTATAAACCAAGAAAAAAAAAAAAGAAAACCTGCCGGCATCCTAAACGCGGACCATAAATGAAAACGATGACAACGGTCCCCGCGATGAGAACCTCTGATCGTCAGCGAGCAAGATTCCGCACTGGAGGCACGGTTTGGTACGGTTTGCCATGGTATGCCGTAGTACAGCACAACGGTGTCCCGGTACCTCTTCGTTCGCGTACTGTACACGACGAATAAAACGCGAGAACAGGCGGAGAAGAAGAAGAGGAAGAGAAGAGGTGGCTGTGCAGAAAGACAGAACGAAAGAGAAGGCAACACAGTGACCGTCCATTTCGTGGCCAGAGACCGTGGTCCCTTTTCCTTGCCTCCTCCTTGCCTCCTCCATCCCCTGTGGCCCTTGCAACATCCCCCTCTCGTAATAAAACGATCCCCCTCGACCAATTTACGCCTTCGAGATCCACGCTGCCGCGGGATGGCTCTCTAGCAGCCGGTTCATAGCCGATAACTCCATTCCGACGCTGGGTCACGACTTCGTGGTACTGTTCACGGTGTCGACTGGTTCCCCTCTGTTTCTCACCCTTCCTCTTTCTCCTCCTCTTCGAACCTCGGTTTCTTTACTCGCGTTTCTGTCTTTAATTGCGCCCGTTCCACGGGACATGCATCGCTGATATTTATGCCGGTTGTACTTTAGACCGGTGCATCGCCACGTCCTTGAGATCCTTATGGATCCTTAACGACACTCGTAAATTGTTTCTTCGCCGATGTGTTTTGAATGTTAATAAAATAGCGAGTTGGAACCGATTTCACGGGGACGCGCGAGGCTGGGTTCAGTTTTCGAGCTGATCTGCCGTAATCGATTTTTCTGAGAGTCTCCATCGGACAATTTTGCTCGATTGTTGCAGTGGTTGGATAATGTTGAGCGTTTTGTGAGGTAGAGTTGTATGTTTTACTGGTGTGTACGTGTCAGTTTTTGGTTATTCCTGTTCGATACGGGGAAGATTGGGTTTGGAAATTGGTGGAGTTCATTTGAGGAGATACATTGCTCTGAAGGCAATCGATGATGCATGGTTGAAATTTGAATTTCTCTTGGAGAAATGTTAAATAGTATTTGTATTTCCTTTTTTTTTTTTTTTTTTAATGTTTCAAATTAGTGGAGTGGAGATTTTAACTTACGTGGGAATCGAAGTTCTTGGTTAGTTAGTTAAATATCTGAAGTATCATTTTTTGCACGTTTATCACTAAACCTACCTACCTACCTACAAAGCGGTCA
>SMSQ01025076.1:43042-68936 GCA_019453375.1 Ctenoplectra terminalis | reverse complement strand
TTTTTTTTTTTTTTTTTTTTTTTTTTTTTCTTTTTCTTTTTTCTGTATATGTACTATGTTTGTGTTACACTGCATAATGATTACGTTGTGTTGAATTCGTAACAGGCAGCACCGGTTTTAACGTTTGTTGCATATTTGAGTAACCGTTATTGATACATTTGTATTTTGCATATGATGCATGGTATATTTCAAGTGGGAACAGATAAATATTATAATCGATATCGAGGGATACTGTCGTGTTATGTTTTTTGATATATTTTATACATGTGTTTTATACCATTCAATGTGTACACACACGCACACACGAACACGAACACGAACACGAACACGAACACACGCATATACATGTATCTGAGTTAAATAACAATAGTCGTGTCGAAAAGTTATCTACGTATGCCTGTTGCTGTGACATCTGTAAGAGCACGTTCATACATCATTCAACGCGTTCGTAAAAATAGTTGCAGTAATTTGTTATTCGTAACATCGTAATATTATCTATATAAAAGAAATACTTGTAATCAATGAAGTCGAGTAAACAGTTAAATCGAATGATGGGAGAAGGATAGAGGGAGTAGGATTACTTGACTGGCGATGTATAATTGGAGTATTCGCGCTTCGCAAGGAATACGGACATAATCTCTGTATCTTGATGTCATCAGAATGGTGAGTCCCTTCGTCTATCCTTCTCTCGGTAGTTGCATCGAGTTACAAAATCGGCAATACTTGAAGAAAATCACATCTTTACGTTTCAGGTTGTTGGTGTTTACCATACTTTTCAACCCAGTTTCTTTCAACCAAAGTTGTTACGCAACAATTTGGAGAAACACCAGAGTTAGCTGCGAGCAATAAGCTAAAGTTTTTAAAGGGGGAAACGTTGTTTGGCAAGGCAGATTATTTCGAATCGATCACTGAAAAATTAAACAATAGAATCAACAGTTTAGAGGATCGAACTGTTAAACAGTCTGTAAGAATGGTTATTGACGTCTGGTTAAAATAAATAGTTTATCTTTTCTTCTTTTATTAACCAATTTTGTAATTATTAAACGTTTAATACGCACAGGACCATCTTTTCAATATAAGTCAGGCACTTGAACGGATAAAGGAAAGCGAATATGCTTGGTCAAAATATGATGTAAGTTTAAATGAATTGAGTTCATAATCACATTGCTCGAGTTTGACGCGTATGTTGTTCCTTTCAGAGTGAAATATTACTGTTAGAAAAGAGATTAGAGGAACATAGATTAGCTGGTATGTACACTCAAGAAATTGACGCGATTAAATTGCAGTTTGAAAGATTGAGAGAACTTTATTCGGAGCTGAAATTGTGTTGTAATACTCGTGTAAATTATATTACTAATGAGGATTTGAAGAAACGTATGGAGATGTTCTTAGCCGATTATTTCGGTATTTTAATGTCAAAAAGAGAAGAAGTTAACAAAGGTATTCGAAATATGTACTTAACGCAGCAAACATTCCGAGTCGCGTGAAATTTTTCTCTTCTCAGTTATTGTTATATTATACGATATGCGATGGAAATAATAACGATACAATATATGTGAAAAATCATTTTTCTGTATAGTTGGAGAGAAATTATCGTTTGTCAGAGATAACGTTATAACGGATGATCGTGTGCGCGAAATAGTCAAGGAGGCCTTAAAGATATACGACGCGGATAAAACGGGCCGCGTTGATTATGCATTGGAGTCTGCCGGTAAGTTCGCATCCAATTGATCGGTTCGATCATTTTTACGAATGTATAAAACTTTTAAAAGGTTACTTTTTTTTTTCATTAATAGGTGGTCAAATTATAAGCACACGTTGTACACAAAGATACGACATAAAAACTAGAGCATTCAAATTGCTCGCTTTTACACTTTACCATGAAAATAATAATCCTCGCACAGTGATACAAGGAAATCCAATACAACCAGGTGCTTGTTGGGCATTTCAAGGCTTTCCAGGATATCTGTTAATTAAGTTGCGCAGTTCTATTTACGTTACTGGATTTACGGTCGAACATGCACCAAAGTCGATTTTACCTAACGGAGAAATGAAAAGTGCTCCTAAAAAATTTAACGTTTGGGTAAGTCGATTCTTTTTTTTACCACGGTACACGGTCTAATTCAATATTTACGTATGCAGGGTTTTGTCGATGAAAATGATTCTGAACCTGTGATGTTTGGCGATTATGAATTCGCAGCTTCGGACGATAGTTTACAATACTTTCCGGTTCAGGTGAGTTTTGCCTGTTTATTAAAATTATTCAATTATGTCATCTTTAAGTAGCTGCGGTTTTCAACCGTTTATTTTTCACCGCGGAAATCTGATGCTTTAATTTATAACAAACATTATGTTGTATGTATAATACTTTTTAACCGCGTCATATAATGGTTTAAATTTTTCGCTCATAAAAGTATCATTAGTATTGAAGATCAAGTTCAGAAGGTAATAAATCTGTGAAATATTGATCGCCGTTTAAAAAAGTACTTAAAAAAGGTATCATAATTTAAATTGAATTGAAATTTGTTCACTGGCAAAGATAATAGCGTAAATGGTTAATCTTATGATTAATTATTAAAACATGTTTGTATCTGCTATAAGTAGTTTCATATTCAGTTTGTCGTAGTATACAATTTAACAGCGTTTATTCAATAAAGTTGAACGGTTGGAAAACTACTGCAACTTTTAGGATGATATCTTCGTAGTTACATAAACATAACATGTAACGTTTTAATGGTTCTAATACAATTAATTAAATTAAACGTAGAATACAACAATGAACGCCCCGTATGAGTACGTGGAACTAAGGGTACATAGTAATCATGGACAACTCGAATATACATGTTTGTACAGATTTCGCGTTCACGGAAGACCAGTCTAAATCATTTTTTATCGAAAGTATGAGTACATTTTTCAAACACTGTGATTCACACTGTACAGTGTAGCAAAAATGAATTTGCAAGTATAGCTCTCATATCAGTCAATAAAGAGGGTGAGTTAACGACTATGTAAGAAACGGAGAAAGAGTGAGTGAGTGAGTGAGTGAGTGAGTGAGTAAGTGAGTGAGTGAGTATGTGAATGGGGGAAGGATAGCACCATTGCATGTCGGTACATGCCTTCAATTATTCTTCAATGTAACAATTACCGTCACAATCCAGAGAGAGAGAGAGAGAGAGAGAGAGAGATATTTTATAACGCGTTATCATACGTAAGATGAATAAGGTGAACGTAAGTTACCGTTACCGTATGTAGACAGTACAACGCTTAAATATTCGTACACGGAGTCGATTGCTTAATCATATTCTTTCTTGGTACGCGTGTTTGTGCTCCCTTTTCCTAATATTGCTGTTACAGCACGAATGTAATGATTGTTCCCGAAGAGCTATACATAAAAATACACAATCAATTTTTTTAAGAAACCTTTAGAGGGAAAGGAAAAGGATAAATCACGCTGCAATTGAGAAAAAACGTGGCGTTCCAAATATTATCCAAAGTTAAGTACCATTAGGTTTGTAATATCGTACAGTTGTAAAATTAACGCGGCAGTACAAATTGTAAAGAAGAAAAACTGTGTTTAGGTTAAGGTACATTTGCAGTGTTTCTACCATAACTTTGATTACACTAATGCGTTTTATAGAAATTTAGTACAGCATATTTTATAGTATATCTGGTTAGCGCATATACACTGCTATGCGCATGTGTGTACATATGCACATACATTGTACATGTATAAAATAGCAAGAAATGTATCATTTTGCAAATTATAAACTAATTTTACAAAAAAATAGCTATCGTTATCTCTGTCATCGTTTCATCTCCTTCCTCTCCCTTTCCTTCAAACATCAAACCATTTATACTATAATTATATTCATTTTTTCTAGTCAATTTAAAAGGTGGTATACCTAGCACTTACATACTATTGAAACGTTACGGTATCGAATCAAATGATAAGTGTTATCAAAATTGTCTACAACATTGATGTTGATAACACCGACAATATTGATTATTTGGATTATATACATCGTACTATGTTTGTAGTTTAAAGTTTAGAATAACACACGCACGCACGCACGCACACATATATATGTGCGGATATATATTTCAGTGAGAACATTTGCAAGTAGAGTGGTATATATTATATGTAAGTACATACATTTGAATACGTATATTATTATCTGTGATAAAAATGCATTGTTTTACAAATTTACAAATTTAAAATGCAATAATGAATATACTTTGTGAAATATTTGTGCATATTCCGCGAAATATTTGATTGATTTCTTGAAT
Source organism: Ctenoplectra terminalis (assembly GCA_019453375.1). Lineage (NCBI taxonomy): Eukaryota > Metazoa > Arthropoda > Insecta > Hymenoptera > Apidae > Ctenoplectra > Ctenoplectra terminalis. The sequence continues at coordinate 64,649 of SMSQ01025076.1, read as the reverse complement.
ATTAGTTTAAAAAGAGAAGCTTGTCATTCGATTTACTAAATAAAACTAAGCTTGATTCATTAAATTGTTTCAAAATATCTGTTCAAAAGTCGCTGTGTTCCGCGTACATAATAATTATAAACTGATTAACAGATCTCGAATGCTATTTTGTAGTAGCATTGATAATTTTATCACTGAAACAGATGTTTATTGTTCTTAAATATAAAAAAAATTGATTTTCCCAGCTATTTTTAGAATCATAATATGGAAATTGTTTACGTAGAACGTTTTCAGTATTATTGATTTCAAATTAACATCGTACGATCGCATTTTGAATAGACGTTAAAATATATAATTTGTATTCAATTGAAATCTCAACTGCTTTCTCTAAAAAATTAAAAAAATTTGATAACTCAATAATTAATTAAAAAAATTATTATGAACGCAATTACAATGGAACAAAATGAGCGTGCGCGCGTGGGGCGGAGAGAGAGAGAGAGAGAGAGAGAGAGGGGGAATGATAAAGCAAAATTTGAGAGAAAAAACTTAGACTTTGATTTTTGAATCATCTTTATTCACGCAACACAAGAATAGACTTAAATATTCGTGTCAATAATCGTACGCGTACACACATGTGTGCGTACACCTCGCTTAGGTACATGAAGCGCGTGTACGCATTTTTCTACCCATATACGTGCATGTTTATACGTTACATTTTATACATGTGTGTAATGTAGAGTATGTACATGTACATATGTTTGATATACGTGCATATATACATGTACACGCCATGCATGCTACGTGCGCACGTGTATGTACATGTTTGTATATGTATATGTAATGTATATAATATATATTATACATGATATACATGATATACGTGATATACGTGATATACGTGATACAATATATATTATATATAATACATAAAATATATATAAGAGAATTGTACAAGAATCGAAACAGATCGAACAAGATACGTATTCTAAGCCGTTTTCTTTTTTTCGTTTTTAATTCTATCTGCGTGTCTGATCAAACGATCGCAATCAAGTACCGTTGATATATGTATGGATACGGCGCAAAACGAACAAATGACGATCAAAGTTTTATCTTTGATCTTGTTTTTACGCCGATTTTCATTAAACTTAATAACAACAATAGCTATAGACGATTTCAGAGTAAAGTTGTTACGCAGTAGAATGGAATATATAAATCGATAATGAGATTTTGGAATTGGGAACGACATCGGAATGATTTAAATACTGATTTTGGAATGGTTCGTAACTCCCGGAATCGGGAACGAGCGTTAGAACAATAAATAATGTTCAATAAACGATAATGGAATCTCCGTAGCGTCCACTTACAATTAGTAACGATTCCTGCGTAACAGTCAGAGATCATCTGTTGAAAACGCAAACGCATACGCGGAAACGATAGATTTTGATCGTAGCATTTCTCACACGATAAGCATTTTGTAGAACATTGTTGGATAAGTTTTATGACCGCTTTACGATCGCCTTTCTCAAATCATAAGAAAGTGAACAAATAAATAAATATTATATCCTTACTACGTATCGATAACTCCGTTCATTATTCGACTTACCAATGAACGCAATTTTGTTCGTTTCTCGTTCTTTTTAAAGGTAATCGTCGAAAGTGAATTTGGAGTTGTCACAATGATATCGTAACAGTTATAACAACAATAAGTATACTATAAGCTAACAATACAATATAATATAATATAATATAATATAATATAAAATAAAATAAAATAAAATAAAATAAAATAGAATAAAATAATATAATATAATATAATATAATATAATATAATATAATATAATATAATATAGTGTTCCGTAATAGTAATAATAGAAATAATAATCGTAGCAATGGTAGTAATTAACGGTAGCAATAGTAATATCTATTTAATACGGGTAGAAGTAACAACAGCAGAAGGAATAGTAATAGTAACGGTGGTGATAGTCATCGTCGTCTTTGTTGTACAGTCATAGTCATGGTTATTGTCGTTATAATCAAGGAGGTAGTAGTAGCAGCAGTAATGATGAGAGTTGTGTTAGTACATTCAATAGTAACGACAATGGTAGAAACAGTGTACGAGAGGTGATAGAGCGCGATAGTAGAAAGAGAGCGATAGAGCTGATAGTAGTTGCAGCAATAGCGATAATGGTATGTAGTAGCAGTGGTAATAGTAATAGTAACAGTAACAGTAGTGATAGTGGTATTGGTAAAGATAGTAATAACAATGATTATACAGCAACAGTAGCAATATCAGTATCATTATCGTCATAGTAATTACCAGTAGCAGTAATAATTGCAGTCCCGATAATAAACAACATCTGTTCTTGTTGTTGTTGCTGCTGCTGCTGCTGCTGCTGCTGTAGTTGTCATGAAAGTAGCAATAGTAATAATAGTAGTATCAGTAGCATTAACGAAAGAAATACTGTAAATAATGTTGGTATTGTCAACAACATAATAATAATCATAGTAATAGTAATGATAATAATAATAATAATAATAATAATAGTACTAATAATAATAATAATAATAATAATAATAATAATAGTAATAATAATTTGATTAAATGTTCACGAGTTCTTCTCTGCTTTTGTTTTGAATGCCCTGCTTTAGCCAATCGCGTGAACATATCGACGATGAATTAAATTCTACTATTACAACTATTTAAATTGTTGCGCGAATTTTTTCGTCCGCGTGTTAAAAAATGTAAAACTATTTATTTCAGCGAGATGTTTCATCGCTACTGCAACAAACAATTATGGACTTTATTTACTTTAACCATTGAAATCATATATTGAATAAGTAACATGTACGATTGCTGATTTTTTTTTTCCTTTTTTCATTTTTTTTTTTCCTTTTTTTCTAAGAATCATAATACCAATATAAAAGTAAATAAAAAATAATAATCGCCGTAATAACAAACGACGATATTCAACGTAAATAATTAATGATTAATTAGATAAAACGTAAATATCGCAAGAACGCAAATATTCTGTCGACTAGATTCGTACGTGGGTTTATCAGCACGCAAACTTCGCTCATACCATTTCGCTTCCATATTTTGATACACAATTTTTTCGGAAAAAAGAACAACAAATAATTGAATCAACGTTTTACGTTTATGATTGCATTGACTTGTCGGATTTGTTAGATTTTCAATTATACTTTTGTAACTATTTTTTACCAGTGATAGTTTTTATTTTATTTTATTTTATTTTTTATTACTATTATTTTTCTTCTTAAATTCATAATCTATCGAATATTCGTTTATTAAGCTCATTTAAAATTCAATCAATACTCAATAATGAATACTGTGCGCGAATGCGTGTCACTGTTTAATAATATTTTCCCTGTCGTTTGATTCAATGCACCACTGAAAAGAAAGGAAAAGGTATGGTCGCTTAGCGTGCTTCAAATTCCCAGTTTAGGAGTATTCGGTGGTCTTTCGGACGTCACGAAGGAAGTATCATGAACGAATGTCAATAGGTTTTCCAAACTTGTGTGTATAATCACGATGACTGTTCTTTAGAGGTCGATAGCTTTTAATTTCTCGTAGTTTTTTCGTTGTTTCTCGTTGTTTCTCGTTGTTTCTCGTTGTTTCTCGTTGTTTCTCGTTGTTTCTCGTTGATCTCGTTGGAGTCGTTCATCGTAGATGTCGTATAAATGAATCCCTTCGTAATGAAAGCGCCTCTGTGTTCTTTTCTTCCTACTTCTTGCCGCCTAGGTACTCGACCATCTCTTGAAACTTTTCGTTCTCATCTTCAAGCAGCAACGCTTGAATACAGCTTGTAAAGTATCGCGTACCAAAGCAGTCTTGCCTAAATATATAAATAAATTGATTAAATCGGATTCTTATTTTGCAGTATATCAAGCAGATTAAACTTTAGTATAAAAATCGAATTTTAAATTGGAAAAAGAAAAAAGAATGAAAATCTACGATTCGTTCGTTTTGTTTTGCATTTTAAAATATGCTTTGTAATACGTTTTGTTTTCTTTTTTCTTTTTTCTTGGAAAAAAAGATACATATGAATTCACGTGTTCCTGCGTTACGAATGGAAAATTGAAAAAAGAGCAGTTTCGGTCGGTGGATCTTTTGGTGAAGCATGAAACGAGAATCTGTTTTTGTGAAAGACACGGCGCTTTCACAAAAAAACCATTTAATTTTATAAAGATAGCAAAAACAAAATGCGTAACAGCTGCTTCCGACAAGAGAACCTGCAAACACATTTTATCGTTGCAAAAATATATTTTATCATTCTTGTCCTTGCAGTATTTCCATTGACACCTTGTATCCTTCGTATTTTCTGAAAAATGTACGTTAGCATAAAATCTATGCTACGTTTCGACAAAACACGATAACGCGCGACAAAAATCCGAGAAAATGGTGGAAAAAGTTGAAAAATTGAAAAATTGTTAAAAAGTTGAAAAATACACGGGGGAGGGGGGAATAAAAGGTGAGAACACGTGATCGAATAAAGTTTGAGTTTCAAGAGCTTGAGCTTGAGCTTGAGTTTTCTAAAACTCGAGAGGAAATCAGATAGAACGGGACAATAGATGTAACGTTGACGTAACAATGCGTATTTATAAGATAAAAATATTATTGTAGCGGAGTGTACCTACTTTCACCACGAAACATCGTTAGTCATACGTAAGTACATATGTACCTGTATAACTGATTATCGATACGTGCACGTATATGTGCGTGTACGTGTGTGCGTGTGTGCGTGCGTGTGTGTGTCTACGAAGAAATTACATGTGTCGGAGAGTACCGAGCAACACCACTTATTATTGCGAAATGAACTTAAAATTACCTAAAGACACATACCGCATGCGCGAATATCAGGTATCATCGTGTGTATCGTGTGCATCGTTGAGTCGTGGTTCATAAATTCTTGGGACGACGTTAAAGGCGAATCGTTTGTGTCAATTGGAAAACAACTATCTCGTTCGTAAACGTTGGTAACTATTGGCAACGAGAGTTTATCAACGAGCAACGAAAACAAATGTGTAACTAAAAAATAAAAAAATGAAAGAAAGAAAAGTGAAATGAAAAATGAGGAAGAATTTAAAGAAGCAAAGATCATTTGAAAACGTATAAATAAGGTAGAAAGAATTTGTGGGGAACTTAAATGGAATGAAAGGTTGCTTGAAAAAGGAGAAGAAGAAAAAGAAGAAAGTAAGATGATCGGGATCGATCGAAAATAAAAGAAAAGGGAAAGGGAAAAGGAAAAGGAAAAGGAAAAGGAAGAAAGTAATGCATCGAGTGAAAAGTAAAGGTGTAAAGCTGGAAAACGAAAATACGGAAAAAGGAAATCATAAACATAAAAAAAAAAGCTACCTAAACCCCAGGTTCTGCTCCGTGAAGTTGCTTGATCCATGTTTGGATTTTCTCTACTTCGTCTTGCAACAACAGCACATCTAAGCATCCTTTGAAGTAGTCCGACGTAAAACAGTTTTTCCTGAAAAAGATTTTTAAGTACAAACGCTAAATATAAGCCGCAGAAGTCACGACGTATCGTTATCTTGCTAAATGATCCTAAATCTGAAAATAAGTGAAATATATACGATTAATTTTCATAAATACGAATCACGGATTATGAGATAACCTTCGACACGATACAACATTTTTCAATCATCAAAAAATGATTCCAATTCCTTGCCGATTTTTACATTTACATCCTGATGATTTTTTCGTGTACGTAACGTATACCACGTGTATGGCTTTATTTCATTGAAATATATGTATAATTGGAAAGTATCGACTTTACCACGTATACGTAGTACAGATTTAACCACGTAAGAAGTGCGGCAGTGGTCTCTGTCACTGTCGCTGCCACCATGACGCGCGCGCGCACGCAGAGGAGAGAGAGAGAGAGAGAGAGAGAGAGAGAGAGAGAGAGAGAGCGAGAAGAAGCGTTTCAATGATTTTATCTTCGCGCAGAGTTCAATTTCTTTACTTCCAATATTTTCTCTAACTTATATTTTTAAGCAAAGAACCTTGATCAGGTATACGTTATGAAATCTATTACCAAGTCGAGTGTTTACGGATGATTTTTTTCGCAACGTGCGTAAAAAGATAAAAAAAAATATACACGACGAAACACAACTGAAACAAGGTGTGCTTCGTTCAACCGAACAATGGCTGAATGTTTCGTACCGAGAACGCAATGCGATGCAACATAACTATACGTATACGCGACTGGATCCACTTACGAGGTATAATAAATTTTAGAATAAAAAAAAGATAACTTATTTTAAATAAAAAGATGGACGAGTCGAAAATTATAACGTATATAACGTGTTCCAATAAAAGTGAAAAATTAACCTATTCGTCGATGGTTATATCTGAATCGATTTAGAAAACATTCTTACGTATACATGTACGTACATATTATACCTTTAATATAATATTATAGTAACAAGTTTGCGTGGACAATTACCTGCATAGTTGATGCAACTGAGGTTCCCGAAATAGGTTGTAACAATCCTCGCAGATACGATCCAGTCGGGCAAAGATACTCTTGTCGTATAGGCCCTTACATTGAATATCGATAAAAGACCTTTTACCCAAAGGATGTCCGTTCAAGATACCAGCGTCCGTTAAACCGATGCACGAGGAGACTAGTAACAGAGTCACAGACCAGGCTAGTACAGAGACCAGTTTTGGACAGGGTATCGATACAGTTGACACGATCGCCGATTCGCTTGGTATCGAAGATAACCTCGAGCACGAGGTTTGTTGCAAGCTCCAAGAATAGGACGACAAGTTTGACGTTGCCGATGTTGTCCACGTCGTTGACGATGGTAAAAATATGGACGATGACGATGGCAACGATGGCGTTGGCGATGGTAACGATGACGACGACAGCGGCGACAGCGGCGACGTTGTTGAGGCTGACGTAGACGTCGTTACAGATGACATCGACGTGGTTGGTGAAAGCGGTACAGCCGGGATGGATGATCGAGACGTCGAGAGTGGCAACGCTAACGACGATAAAGATGACGATCGAAGCCTCTGTTGTCGATGCATAGTCTGAAAAAGAATAAAACGAATGCGATTTTAAACCGAAAAGAAATCATAAAGATGACGCGTAGCGAGAATCGACCATGAAAATCGAGCATATCGATTTTCAGTAAACCAACTAAAAAAAAAACATAGCTGCGAATCACTCGAGTTAAGAATGACCGATCGACCAATCGTATATCCTCGTGGTGAATCGCAAGTAAAACTTTAGCGAAGAAAAGAAAATGCAATGAATACCGTTCAAAAAAATCAGCTTTCAATTTGCATTTTTAACGATAATAAGAAAAGAGAGAGAGAGAGAGAGAGTATGTATCGAATCCGTCGATTGTTCCAGTCGTATCTGGATACTTATGTACGAGATACGCATCTCTCGAGACACATGAGTAACCGTACTTGTACGTTTCAGTGCCTTTCCACGTTCCCTCTTTCGGATTCCTTTCCTCGACCTGCACACTGCTTTTCTCCGCCCGTAATAGCGATCGTCTACTCTTGTCATATTACCGCTGTGACGATAACAAACTGCGACAACAATAATGACAACAATAATGACAACAATGACGACGATGACGCTGACGACGATCGGTCCTGCTCGAGCACACAACATCTCGAGGCTCCAAGAACTTCGAGCTCCAAGCGATTCGAGAGGTAAAAGTAAAGATGTAAAGCACTCCTAACCAGTCCCGCGACAGCCGCTGTGAATGGACCACACGCAGGTAGGCCCCACCTGTAAACGTCCTGAACCGACAACTTCATTAAGCGGAGCTGAAGCGCGCAGCGGCACAGCGGCACAGCGGCACAGCGGCACAGCACAGCACGGTACTGCATCGCAATGTACGAGACCAAAGGTACCTTCTTATGCGCGGCAATGCGGGGCAATGCGAGATTCTCGAACACACGACCGTTTCTCGTTCATCCTTTTTTTCTTTTTTTTCTTTTTTTTTCTTTCTTTCGTCTCATCGGCGGCACCTGCACACGCCGAGGAGAGCGTTTCGCTCGGTTCTCTTTTTTTGGAACATAATCACCGCTCCCGGGTGGGATCTTATTTTTAGCTACGACCGATTCTCGGAACTCTCAAATCGCCCCACTCTATATCGGACCCCACCTGGTAATTGCTTGCAAGCCCGATAATTTTCCTCTAAAGTCGCTCAGTCTCGATCGTTAAAGATCGTCCCATAGATTTTCAGACCGAACATGATCACTGATCATCGATTGGATATCGTCGACCACCAACCGCTGTCCGCGGACAACCGACCGTCGACCTCTGATCATCGGCTGTCAATAATTGTTGGTCGACGGTCAATGATCGTTTTAGAAAATTAGTGACAATCGTTCGTATTACTATTTCTTTCTTTAACATTGATACTGTTACAAGCATTCTCTTAACGCATAACTCTCTCTTTCGAAATCGAATCACTGTTCACACAACAAACCGATACGTCACATCTATCCACAGTTTTCGCACAAACAGTTGTTCTATTAAGATTTCTTGGTTTTTTCTCCTTTGAGATCCAGTTACATCAAGATAAATCCAATAACAAGATTAGTGACATTTCGATCTAGAAACATGGATTTACAACTTTAAACCAAGCTATAATCCTTTTTTTTTTGCTCAGTGAAAATAAAATAATCAGTCTCTTTCATTGTTTCATTGCGAATGCAAATACTTTATATATTATTATTTCAATCTAACGGAATTTACTTACAAGTTGATTAAAAAAAAAAAAGAATCAGAGAAAAGAGAAAATAGAAAATAGAAAAGAGAAAATAGAAAATAGAAAATAGAAAATAGAAAATAGAAAACAGAAAATAGAAAACAGAAAATGAAGGATATAGGTTAAGAAAAACATTTGAAGGCGAAAAAAACTGAGGACCCAAGCTGGGAAGCGAAGAATGAGTGGCGATGGTAGTATACAGAGGGTGAGGAGCAGATAGTGGAGAGTAGAGTGGAGAGCAGAGAGCAGAGAGCAAAGTGAGTGTACGTAAACGAAGAAAAAGTCAATGGAGACCGGTTACTCGACAGGTGAGGTCTTTCCTCGGCGAAGCCACGCACAGGTGTGCAATCTGTAAATCCCCCTCAGCAAAAAACTATACACTCTTCGGCACCGCTTCACGGTTCTGTCGCGCGCAGTTAACCAAATCACTAGTTATACATGCGTACATAAGTAGATACATACATACACATGTTAAATGTTTACACGCGACCCAATGCAACTCTTTGATCGACACACATGGTTAATGCTTCCACTCGAATCGTACGATTTAAATTTTGTTTTTCTCATTATACGTTAACGCGTGTACATCAACGCTTGTTATTGAAAAATTTGAAATATTTATATCAAATCAAAACTGAAACGAGAAACCAGAAAAACAACCGAACCAATCAACACCTGTAACATACATGCTTTGTCGTTTCTTCACTGTTATACAATTTCTTTCGAGAAAGCAGCATTACAAGCCATAATACATGGTTACCGAAATGGAAAAAAAAAGAAAAAAAGAATGAAAGTATTAAATAGTTTTACGTTTCTTGTTTGTTTAAGCAAAAGGTATATCTCGATACGTACAACCTAAGATGCCGTAACACAAAATTACCTAGATGTTCGAACAAAGAATAATAAATGTAACATTAGTAAAAAAGAAGAGAGAGAGAGAGAGAGAGAGAGAGATGAGATGAGATGAGATGAGATGAGACCAGACGAGACCAGACGAGAACATAAAAGACCGGAAAAAGAGAATGGTGTCGAGACAGGTCGGATGGAATCGAATCGGCTCCAGTAAAGTCGAGTCCGGTTGATGGGGATGAGAGGAAGGAGCCACGAGGCGAAACAGTCTGTATCGTTAGATACATCGCTGGCTCTTCTCACCAGGTGGTCCTTTTCCCGTGCCGGATGACTCAATCGTGAGAAGGAGTTGCTCGACGAGCTGGCGAAGAGACTCGCTAGGACAGCGTGCACTTCAAAACTTGGTCTGACAATGAGTTTGTCTGTTTCTCTGTCGGTCTCCTGCTACATTCGTATCGATATACAACATTGTTCAGTTTTTTCGATCTCCTTGGCTTTTCTCGTAAAGGAGTTTAAGTGTTATTTCTGCGACAAGCTTACCGATGTGCGTACATATACCTACGTAACCGACTATCATAAAATATATGGTCCTTTTAAATATTCCCAACTATTAGAGAAAATAATCAAAACGAATAGAACATAAGAATAAGGAAAAGATGAGATATCGAACCTACTACATACGTAACACGTTTTATGCGATGCACTTGTTATACTTGTTATACTTGTTATACTTGTTATACTTGTTATACGAAGGGACAAAGTGGCTGAGAACAGACTGAGAAAGCAGAAGGGACGTAGCGGAAAGTAATGAAAGAAGAGAAAAAGAAAAAGAATCATTTGAACAGTGAGTCAAGGGCTCCAAATAAAAAAAGGAAGGCGCAAAAAGAAAAGAAAAGAAAAGAAAAGAAAAGAAAAGAAAAGAAAGGGAGAAACGAATCGTAAATCAAGCGATAACGGGCTGGTAGGATCAAGCAGCTAGAGAGCTACCGATGATTTTTTTAAATTATACGAGCTTATCTAGAACGTTATGTATGCCTGTTACTTTTTTCCATTTTTACACGCGTATTTTTCTTTTACCACATTTTCTCTCTTTTCTCTTTTTATACAACTTCATTCCCTGTCCTCTACTTACGTCATAGTATCTCGCTCTCTTTATTCCGATTTAACGAAAAAAGAGAAAAACGAAGAAAATAGTATGGCGTAATAGAGATAAATAAAATGGCATTATCGGTCAGAAATGTTTGAATAGAAATAGTCGATACTCGAAAATGAAACCACAACGGCGAAAAATATCGAAGAACCCGTCGTTCGATCAAGTTCGAGAACTTTCTGGTAGACTCGAACGTAGTTAGAGCTACTTTGAAAGCGCCGCGAAAGTGCTGGTTATCTGGTCACGATTGAAGATCAAAGAGGTGGGATAGGAAGAGGAGGGAAAGAGAAGAGAGGAAAGGGTGGGCGGGGGTTGTCAGCGGAGCGGAGAGAAGGACGCGGAGAAGCCGAAGAACTCGAAGAGAAGGAGAGATAGACGGGTTGAACGGACGACGGAGGATCGAGGCGTCCGGCGTCCTCGATCGCGGGATCTTGGAGCAAAACTAACGATCTCCCGCTCGCTTGCAAGATCAACACGACGATAATTTAATACACGAGATCACCACCCAGGTGTTCTCTGACGTGTACAGATGCTGTTTGTAACCTCGACGAGAAGGAAAAGGCTGAGTCAACAGAAGCGGGAATCTTGTATACGATTCCAAATGCGAATACGAGCTCTTTCCCTTCTCTTCTCACCTCCGCCTTTACCCGCTCCCCCTCCCCCTTTTCCATTATGCATACACTCTTCTTTTTTCTCTTTTATTTTTTCTTTTTTCTTTTTTCTTTTTTCTTTTTCCTTTTTCCTTTTTCCTTTTTCCTCTTTCCTTTTTTCTTTTTTCTTTTTTCTTTTTTCTTTTTTCTTTTGCTAATACAAACGAAATAGTGCGCGGATGCATGCACGCACACAATTTTGAGTAAAAAACGTTGGAAGCGTTTCGATAAGCAATCGATTTTCCAAGTACGTTCAATCGTTCATGATACGCGAGTACTCTGAACGCATGGTCACAGAATAATTTACGGATATCGATATCAATATCGTCGCGATTCCTTTTATACTATGCACATATACGGAAATTTTAAGCGCGACGTAGTTTTCATTTCAGAGGTGGATACTATCTACAGTCTACAGCTAATAAACGTGTACAGCGTAGAGCACAAAAAAGGGTACGTTTCTCTGGCGTCATACATTTTCGCAGAACAACTCGATACGGCGAATCGTCGAGCATCGGAATGAAAAAAAAAAGAAAAAACAGAAACACGCGTACCACGTGGTTCGTTGATTATCGAAGAGAAACTACATAAATAGAAGAGCCAATGACGTCAATCGTTTGCGTTAATTACATAAGGACAGTCCTATTAACCTATGCCGACAGCGAATGACGATTAAACGTTAAACGATTCTGATAAAATCTCCAAGTCCATTTATCGATTAAACGATGCATCTTATTTCATAGATCTTTTTCTCTTTGTTTCGGGAATAGTTAAACTATTTGTATCCAAGTTGACGATCGAATATTGCTTCGATTAATTTCACACACAAATCTTATCATTCTATGTCCACCGGCGTTCATGTTTCGTGCTATGTATAATATACATAGCATAGAATGAAGCGGTTGGTACAGCTGGACAAGTGTAAGCTTAACAACTATTGACCTTGATCCATTTATAGCAATAGAATTTAACGAAGAAAGAGACGAATTAAATGACACGCGTCATAGTGCGCTAACCAAGTCATCAAAATTATAGTTCTCATTAAGAATTGTTGTATCATATTTTGTACATCGTTTTATTATGAATTAGGAAGCTCGTGCTACGTTCAATTAAAATTATGTAAAACCAAGGCGAGATATCGTTGAACTATTAAAAGACCTCAGGATTTTTCCGTCTCGAATCGTGGATATGCAAAAATTTCATAGAAACGAGTCATAGTTGGAGTTTTAATTGTTGTGTCGAAAGATGAAAGGTGAAACTTATTTTCCTGAAATTCGTAGAATAGATGAGGTTTCTTATGATCGGCTCGTATGCAAGACAAGGCGAAATAAGACAAGGCAAGGCAAGGCAAGGCAAGGCAAGGCAAGGCAAGCACAGCTGCGTCTGCATGCAACTTCGTATGCAATGCACGTAGTCGACGCACGGGTATTTGCGAAGGAATGTTCAACAGGTGTGTCGCTCGGATTGAGCTTTATGCGAGCGTACATGCCTTACCTTTCGCTCTCTTCTTTCTTTCTTTCTCCCTTCTGTACCCCCATTTTTCTATATGTTAAATGTTGCTCACCAATAGTACCGTAGCAAATGCGTAAAGAGGTCAGCTACCAGTTATAAAATATCGCAACGCGGTAGAGTTAATAATAAAAATACATAAAAATAAAAATATCGTAATTACGATTCACCGTTGATTTAGCTTTTACTGGATACCTTTTCTTTTTTTCTCGATCGCCGTATCATATCGAGTGTAACAATGCTTTGTCGAACATAAACAATAGCAAAACGTCAAAAGCAACGAGTCGAGACGGCAACAAATTATAGGGATACGCATAGTTGTCTTAACACAGGAAAGTTACTGTATAATCTTCAGATCTTGCGGCTGTTTGCAAGTACCAACATGTTTTTTTTCTCAGCCACCCTAAAGTGGTTCTCCAACACACGGTAGGTACGAGCAAGTTGCAGGTTAGACTCGAGAAGTACAAAAAGGATATTATATGCTATCTGGCATGTGTAGAACAGAGTCGATTCTGTGATGTAGTCGTTTCTACTGCTGTTCTGGTCACCGTATCAACGATACTCTCTAGTCGTATTCCAATCGTTTCAACGATTAAGTGTTCTTTCACCATCTATCGTTCCTCATTGTTTCTATCCATTCGTTTCCTTATTTATCAGTCCTTAAAAGAGTTTATCATTGTTGCTGTTGTTGTTGTTGTTGTTTGATGTTGGCGATAGGTGTGGTGATGACAGAAACGGTGACGGTGACGATAGTAATGGTAGCAGTGGCGTTAATGACGATGGTGGTTGCCAGCATTATTCCTATTACCATCGATGCTTTCTCGACGCTCTATTATCGATAAGGATATGCATGGTAACGAGATCTACGATACCGGAAACGTAAATAGCCAAGATAGTAAATACAGAAATTGAATCAGGGCTGAACGCAACGATATTAAAGTAACGATAACTCACGATTATGCTTGCAAGACGGTAATAGTAGAAACAAGAAGGGGAACGGTGGCAAAAGTAGAAACAGATGCAGAAGAAAGAAGAAGACAACAGTCGCAGTCACTGTTGGCAGCAACGTCGCGATTGGATATTAGCGTCGAACACTGTAGTGGGGCAAAGCAGCGTTCCGGCAGACAGCTTGGCGTCCTATGGTTCGCATTACGACAACCTGTAGCCTTTCTCTGTCTTTCGCTTCTCTCGTTTCGCTTCACCGCATCTTGCACTATTTGTAAGTATGTTTCGACATGTTTTCTATCAATGCCCAAACATATTTTCTTCTCAGCTATGCTTCTCTTTATACACAAATTTTTATCACAGGTACATTTTCTTTTTTCTTTTTTCTTTTTTCTTTTTTCTTTATTGCCAATTTTAAGGTACTCTATACATGGGTTTGAACGTTTCATCAAATAGTATAATATGATAATAATACAATCGATCTTTCAAGAACAAAATCTCAAACATCGAACAATTTTTTTAATGCAAAGTGAATACAGTAGCTATTATAAATTTGTAATTGCTTTTAAATTTAGATGAAAATAAGATNCAAAAAAAAAAAAAAAAAAAAAACGAAAAAAGAAAGGAAAATTAAAGCGAGAACGATCATTGTAGCGTTTCACAACAAATAATTAACTGGAGGGCTATGCGTGGCAAGATAACACAACAATACGATACGTTGTTCATCTCCAATTTTCTGATCGATCAATTTTCAAATCTTTATAAATACGTATGTACGTATGCTTAAAATCTTCTAACCAACAATTTTCCCTTTTTCATTTATTTTTCTCTAATAATAAATTTATAATTAATTGTTTTATACACTAGAAGCACGTACAATCGAATACGATTAATCGTCATTCTGGCTTGGCTTGGTTTAGTTTGCAGCCCAAATTATAGCAAAGCATCGTTTGAAGAAAATCAATGAGATAATTTGTTCGCGTTAAATAATTTCGAGAGACGGTATGAATGTGACGATGTAGTAAATACTTACATTGTCTATCGATGCAATACAAGATCTCTACTATATTTACGAATTTACAATAAACATTTATCCAGAGGATCAGTTTGTAACTAAAGAAGTAACACAACTTATGTACAACTTATTACGTTCCAAATAACAAATATTTATCATAATTGTTATTATTAGCTTTCGATAAAGATCGAAGATCGATCGATCGATCCGCATTCTGTTAATTAATTATTTAGAAAATTCCCGAGGTATGAAATATTGAAACTGAAAAACTAATTGTAAGATGGTACGCTACGTTTCTAAATAGTGTTTCTACACTTGCTTGCCAGAAAGTAAATGCGCACGCTCGATGGGCGAGTTTCTCGAGAGGCGTGTCGCTTTGAGCTACAGGTGGCTGTACCTCCATTTCTCTTAATATTTCCCTCATTTCTTTAGTTCTTTATGTCTCTATCTTTACCAATAAGTATTGTTTCTACCTTTCTGTTATTTTCTTCTATCCATTATTCTACTTCTTATTTTTTTCTTTATATTCCCTAACGTTATTCACATTGCGTGTATCCAACATACGCATAAACAAATATATATATATATATATATATATATATATATATTTATTTATTTATTTATGATAAATCACTTTCTTTTATCAATCTGTATGTAACAATCGTTCCAAGCTTCAAGAATACATTTTTCAATGTGTGTCGTTTCGTATCGTTTCATTTTTTAAGGATATAGGGTAAAGCCTTTCTTCTCCTTTATCTTCCTTCTTTGCAATCTTTTCAAATTTTTATTCTTTTCATCTGTATCAGATGAAAAAACAATTATTTATGCGGCTTAGCTCGTATCATTTTTTCTCATTCTTTATCGTAACCGTAACAATACTGATCCATCTATTTACACCTTATTAAATTAAGGCTGTTTTTCTTTCACTGATATATCAAAAATATTTTTCAATTAAAACAATATTATATTTGCGTTTATCTTTTGTTTAGTTAACTTTTTTGTTTTTATTTCGTTTCTTATCGTTTTATTTGATTCCATTCCGTTTTCGTTCCGTTTTCGTTCCATTTTCGTTCCATTTTCGTTCCATTTTCGTTCCGAATCTCGGTCGATGCGAATCTTGTCTGGGCAAAAAGTATGCATCTAACCAAAGAATACTCTTGAATCTCTCTCTCTCTCTCTTTCAGAGTTCCTCGTATGTTCGTCTTTTAAGTATGAGTCAACTCGTGTTTAGCCCTCGCTCGGCCCTGAGTGAAATATTCACTGAATGAACTCTAAAGATAGAGACTCCTTGTGCCCTTTCATTCCCTATCTTCTTTCCACCTTTTTGTTTGTTTCTCGCATAACTACCTCTCTCTCTTCGTCCTTTTTTTCTCACAACGTTTCTCCTTCCAACAGCTTCTATTTCCTTCTTGATAATCTTGCCGATAATATGGCAGAATTAAATTCTTTGATAACATCCGGTTTAATTTAAACTTTTCAAATCAACTACTTTCGAATACTTGTCCAGGATAATTTTATAGTTTGTTTGGTACAGTCCGGACCGTATAGTCCATCGAACAAGATTTTTTTAAAAACAATTCAAAGGTATGAGTACGTATCACACGATCATTTTGATGTAACACGTAGCGTTAGATCAATTATAAATATTATAATTGACTAGAATGAAGAAAGAGAAAAAAAATAAAAAACAAAAAATTGAAGCAATTAAGAAGAATTACGTTTTTTTCGTTTTAAATGTGTTTGTTTTTCTCTAATCAATAGTAAACAGGAAGAAAAGGACAAAGGAAAACTGAAATTTCTTTCCTCCGTTCGATCACAAATCTTAACATTCATACAATTAACAAGCATTGTAGTTATATTATATTTGTAGAATACAAATAATTTAATAAGACTTACATTTAAAACGTTCTCCGTTTCTTCGTCGCTTTCCCACTTCTTAGATACTTCGAGTTCCTTTCAGCACTCTTTCTAGCTTCCTATATCTTGCTCCTTTTCCCTCTTTTCTTCGCTATGTTCACTCTCGTTTGCTTCCCTGTCTCACAACCTATTTTTGTTTCTACTTTTTGTCGTATTTTGTTTCACCTTTAAATCAATGTCTAAATCACGCAAATTCCTTTCATAATTTCATTCTTATTATACAACAAATAAATCTTTTTTTAATTCTTTTTCTACCCCTCCCTCCCACCCTTCCCCCTCCCACCCTCCCTATTCGCTCTCTCCCCCCACCGCTATCTTTCTATCTTTCTATCTTTCTATCTTTTTTCTTTTTTCTTTTTTCTTCCTCCCCCTCTCTTCTCTTCTGCTTCCTACTCACTCTTAACCACTCTCTTTTCGTAATAAATATTAAATCAATATTTCGTTGATTTCACCGGAAAAAGTTTTTCCCTGTCTTTGATGAACCAATTTTTTCTCTTTTTCTCTTTTTCTCCTATCTTTTCGTATTTTGTTTTTTGTTCTTTTGTTTTTTATTTTACAATTTCAAAAATAATTTTCACCTCACTAGATATTTCTAACGTATCCCTTTGCACTCTATCTTTAACGAATTCTTCGTTGTTCGATCATTATTCTCTTAAGAAATAGCATTTTTTCGCTTTTCTGTCTCTTACATACAAAACACTTCCTTCTTTGAGGGAGTTCCTCAAACGTCGCGGAAGGAAACATGCGAGACAAGTACCACCGCGGAACTGTGGTATCGCGATCTCGAGAAAGGCGCGCGCGCGGCAGAATGCCCGCCCGCCTCCTCGACCACCCACCCCCTTACGGCTCCAACACCGTTGAGATCGTCGGGACCGAACAACGCGAGATATATCGAAGGACAGCCGTTCTCCGACGCGATTCACCGCGCACAGGTGGGCCGTGCGTGACAATCCGAAGAACCGATCGGATTGGCCTTTAAACTCTCTCTCTCTCTCTCTCTCTCTCTCTCTCTCTCTCCCCCCCCTCTCTCCTTTTCTTTTCTTTTTCTCTCTTTACTTCAGTTACCTCATTCATTTCAACAATCTATCCAACTTTCTTCCATCTCTTCGTTTTCATATTATTTCTACAATCATTTTTACTTTAGTCGCCATCTTTCTTCCTCTATTCTCCTTCTTTTACATTAGTAATATCTCTCCTTTTTAGTTTTCTTTCGAATATTGAACAGCGATGAAAAGATACGTCATTCGAAAGTATTCGAAAGTGGCGTTAATTTATGTGGACACGAGTTTCCCCACAGTTTTCATCAGTACCATCACTGTCATCATTTTTATTCCCATCATTGCTATCATTGTTATCGGTAACAACATTGGCATCGCCAATGTTATTCTTATCGTCACCGTGATCATTATCGTCATTGGTTACCGCATCTGTCATCGTTATCACCGATATTACTATTCCGACTATCACCATTATCGCCGAATATGATGTGCATCGGTTACACGACTATCACAACCATAATCCTACACCGACAACATTTAACGTCACCATTACCAACCTTATCAACACGATCGCCACCGACAACATCAGTTTCAGCTACGCATTCACTGATACATCCATCTCTAGTAACATTGCTTCTATTACTTCTTTTACTACCCTTCGTACGCCATATTTTTATACTTTATATCGTTGATAGTAAATATGTAAATATCATACGACACATTATTTGAAAATCATCTGTTTTTCTCTTATTTAGTAGAATCTATTTAGTAGAATCTGTTTATTTATTTATTTATTTATTTATTTATTTATTTATTTATTTATTTATAGTATTTCCTTCACCCTCCTTTTTGATACATCATTTTTTCATTAACGTTCGAAAAATACTGTTCGTCGTTTCTTCTAAATAAATAACACGTTCTTTAAAAGTTAAATACTATAAATATAACGTGTATACCATTTTACTTTGTTTGCACTCGTTCAATTTATTGTATTTTATGGAAGTAGAAACGAGTAACAAACGTTTTCTGCGTATGACTATTTAAATAGAGGAAAATATCATGATTGTGTTCTAACAATAAGGGGAATTATTAAATTGATGCGTATAATTTTTCCGTTTTCTGTGTCATTCTGGTTTTTCCCAAATACCCATTAAAGCTTCTTCGAAAAAGAATGAAACTATTTTAGAAACTGTCTCGTCATGGTTCGTGTAAACTCGCGTCACGGTTACATCAACCGACGGTAGAGCTGACAATGAGTTGATTGCGTCATTTTACCTTCTCTATTCAAACCATATCTAACTATGTATACACATGTAACAAATCTTCTCTACATTTTTGGCAATCATCTAACATGATTAGCGGTTTCTTATTAATTATAAATTAAGATCGTTAAGATTAGATTAGTTTTCAGGAAGAAAAAAAAGATATCAACTGTAGGACGATATAGAAAGCCATGCGAAAAAATTGAAAACGGAACAAATCTATTAACGTATGATGATATTTTAAAAATGTTCAAAATGTTCGAAATGTTCGAAATGTTCAAAATGTTCAAAATGTTCTAATCGCACAGTTTTCACGAACCTAAAATTCCAATTATATTTACTCTCCTTTCATGCGTATAGTGGGCATTGAAATCAGGTAACGAACAATCTGTTTAAAATGTGCTTTAGATGAGTTTAAAATGTAGATTGCATAAATTTCTTACCAAATATGAGGTAAATAATAAGAGAGAATTAAGACGAAAGAAAAAGAAGATAAAACTACGTATAATTATTTGTAAAAACGAACGTGTTGGACAGAATAAAATGCAATTATTAATTTTTTTGCAGATATATAGAATGTATACATTCTACCTTTTTTCCGAGAATCACAGATTATCGAGTGAAATTTAAACGAGAAACAAAAATATGATTAATAATAAACGACAGGAAAGAGAGAAACATGAAAAGTATAAAAGAAAATAATCCGTGAAAAATGGAAATAATCTTAGAAATTGACTTTTTTGAAATAAAGCAATTAAAGCCAATCGATAAAAGACCACATTGAACTTTCATTCCGTATATATTTATGCGTGCAAGATTATTTTTGGCGCAACCTTTGATTAATTAAATATTACATGCACTCTGACACGGTTTGATCACTTTTCTACGAACAAATCGATCGGTTTCTTGCTCGCAAGAAACGAATAGTTTCTTGTAAACATTCACTCTCGAAACTCACATAGCGAATCGAAAAGTTGACACGGCTTCTCGTAGTGCGGTGACGGTTGTTGTCCCCCATGGTGGATCGTACACGCCGGCAGCTTCATTTCCCTCGACAAACACCTAATCAAATCGAGATCAGTCCCATTGATTCGTTGAAAATTCAAAGAAACTTCATCATGGATCAACTAACAAACATTTCTCTTCAACAAGCCTACCGCAAAGCGTAACATTACGAAGAGTGCGTAGCCTCGCCTTCTGTTTCTTCTTTCTTTACTTCCTTCCTTCTTTCTTTCTTTCTTTCTTTCTTTCTTTCTTTCTTTCTTTCTTTCTTTCTTTCTTTCTTTCTTTCTTTCTTTCTTTCTTTCTTTCTTTCTTTCTTTCTTGCTAATAGTTACTTCCAACGTATCACTTTTTCGTTATTACTTTTTTATTCTTCACATTTCATATTTTTATAATACTTTACCATCCATCTATGTATTATACATTTTTTCTTTTTCATAATTTTATATATATATATATATGTATTTTTTTTTTTGTTACATAACACATCAAACTTTATTACGATTAAGGATTGTCAACGATGAACAGGGCTGATAGGTTTAATGTCTGTATCCGTGCCAGTCACTGCATACGCTCCAACTAATTTTCTCACACGCTTGACTTTAACACCGGTTAACTATCTCCTCGTAACAATCGAATCTTCGAATCGTACACTAAATAATCAAATATGGAATAAAATATTTAATACATCTTTAGTTTAACACTGTTCTCTTCTTTTTTTTTTTGTTCCTTTTCTACGATTTCATATGATAACCATTTTTATTCAAATTTTCGTGTAAATGTATCTACTTTTTCGTTTTCTTTTCAATGTTTCTATTCTTCCTTCTATTCCCGTTTTCGTTCTTCTCTTTCCACCCCTTCCATTTTCGTCGACAACACCACCGTCGCCACCACCATCGTCACCGCCACCGCTACCGTAACCACCGCCGCCGCCACCTCCACCTTCACCTTCACCGCCACCTCCACTTGCACCTTCACTGCCACTTCCACTTCTACCTCCACCACCACAACCACGTTCACCACTACCTTCACCTCCTTTTCCTCTTCGACGTTCTGCTGCTGCTGCTGCTGGTGCTGCTGTTGCTCCTGCTGCTGCTGCTGCTGCTCCTCCTCCTCCTCCTCCTCCTCCTCTTCCTCCTCCTCCTTCTCTATCACCTCTTTCTCCTCTTTCTCCTCGAGTTTTCTCTTCTCCGCGACTCTCTTCCTTCTTTTCTTCCTGTTCCACCTTTTCCCTTTTCGGGAACTCTAATAGGTAATGTTGCGTTAATGGTAACACGTTACAACCTTCTTTTTCGAAACATTAAGCGAACATATACAAATGTTCCTTAACGTACGAATTTTCTATTTTTATTCTTCTTTATTTTAGTTGAACAAAATCGTGTACTCGATACTCAAGAATTAATGAATTTATGCCAACAATTTGGCGAGGCTCGCTTCGTTTGTTTGCTTGCAAAATGCATAGATCATAGATGAAAAAACACAGGAAAATCACATAAGTAAATTATGAAACTTTATTCTCTCGTCGAGTTATAAAAAAAAAGAAAGAAAAAAGAAAAAAA
>SMSQ01025076.1:0-36427 GCA_019453375.1 Ctenoplectra terminalis | reverse complement strand
TACATATACATATACATATATCTTTCGACGAAAACGTAACTACCAATAAGTTGTATGAAATATTTTACAGAAACAAATAAACAAATAAACAAATAAACAAAGAAATAGACGCATACAATAATTTACTATAGAATATAATCTTTTATTTTGAAATATATTTCAAAAAATGTGAAAAACAAAATATCTCTTTATACATGTAATAACAAATATTTGTTCATTCATCGATCGAATAATAATAAATTTAATATGTTTGTAGTTTAAAATGTAACTTGTTTCTCTGTTAAAATAATATCCTTGAATTTTAGTGAAAGTATCTTTCGATATGTATCGAATATACATCCGATTGGAGAGGTTTCATTCGAACAATGATTTTAAGAAACTTGTTCTGTCTATCGTAGATTCGATTTCCTTTTTGCTTCTGATTTCAGCATCGGTATCTCTCTGTTTTATCAGAGGTGGTACAAAAATACCATTTCCGGCTTGTTGCTTTCGACGTAATTTCCTACTCCTGTCGACGTTATGAGAAAAGAAGTTGGCTTCTCGTTTAGCTTGTGCAATTTCAGTTTGTAACCTTTGCTTACGTACTGCTCGTTCATAAGCTAAACGTTCGCTCAAATGAATCCACTTGAACCTAATAAAAAAAACATCAAGGTTAAACATATTCGTATATAACAAATTATAGTTAAAACTTTAAAATCAAATTATATAACTTATTACCTAGGAAGATATTTTATGTTCCACGTAACATCGTAAAATTTGCTCTTTTTTCTAGTCGAGATCTGTGTATTGTTCAACGTAGCTGCGATATATTTTGCCATTTTTTTACTTTCAAATTCGACCCAACCTTCCGTAAAGGACTTTGTACAAACTTTGCTTCGCCTCTTTGTTTTGCCATTTCGTTCCAGTTCTGCGGGTAAATAATACAATTCATAGTTATCGATGAAGAGCCTTGAGAAGAATATTGATTAAAAAGAAATATATTCTGATTTGTAAAATAAACTTCAAACGAAGGTTATGCTTAAGATAACTGAAAAATTTTCCAGAGCCATGTACCTCGTTGTTTCTGGTATAACTAACCATTTTCTGCTAACTGTAAATAAATTCTTCCAATTTTCCCGTATATCGAAAATAATTCACGAATTTTTGCGATATTCATATATTTCGGTATACTAGATAAATATACAATTCCTCGCTTTCGTTTCTTTGTTTTTGACGTATCATCATCAACATTCACAGCTCCTTCCATTTGTCAATATATGCTCAATATTTTATAAATCACCAAATGTTCGTTTCTATGTATTTTGATTTTACCTTTCATATAAATTCATTTCATTTTTGCAAATACTCGTACACGTTGTTTCTCTGCCGCTACCAACAAACCTATAGACGACAAGTGCGCCCCTATCAACACGTTTGCTTTCTAACAATAACCGTTTATTGCATACTTTTATTACATTTTGTCTCGTTACTATTGCTTTGTGTATTTTATTCTTAGGTTTTGTTTTTTTTTTGTTTTTTTTCTTTCATGTATTTTATACATTTCATTTAATACGTTCTGTTCAATACAAGTGACAGACAATAAATAGGAAATATCGAAATTTCGAATCTATTATTTTTATTCGCGTGTATAATATTGATGTAAAAANAATTTACCTTTCTTTTCGGCACAATTGATTCTCTATACGGAAACGAGTATAATACAATTGTTGTTTTTGACACGGCGGCTCGATTAAAAGCGAATATTGCGACCTTTACATTACATTAGAGGAGAAAAATGTCTAGCTCGTATATTATCGAGCCGCAAGAAAGTAGTTCGGAAAAGAAGGACGATACATTGATTATCATTGTCAATGACGATGGTACAATATCCGTTGATCAAGAAACTTTACAAAGTTTAATCAGTAAGTTGTATTTATATCGAGTTATATCGGTTAATAATCTCAACTCCAGATATATACGATATTTGCATTGATTTTCAGTGAATCAATCCAACGCGAATGTCAGCGTTGTTAGAGTAGGACAAGCAGACACGGATACAGAAAATGGTGATATTACATTAACCGTCGATCCTCCATCTTTCGCGTCGAACGCGATCAGTTCTGGAGGCACGTCTACCGACGCAGCCAATTTTGTCGATCCTTTCATGGAAATGGATCCCGAACAGTTAGAACGATTGGAAACAGCTTTACAAAGTGAAGAAGCGAAACAAATTCTTGGAGAAAATGTTACAGCGATGCTTGGTACTATTATTCATATTTTATCTTAAAAATTATGATAATCATTTATCCAGTAATTTATTAAACGATCCATTTTATCACCATATGTCACAGATATGTTAACGGTAGAGGAACAACAAAACTCCATAAGGTATAGCGTTAAATTGGATCATTGCTACACGAGCAGATTATCACCTTCCGATCCAAAACCGCGTGATCCATTACCCGTTATCGATTCACCATCTTCCGACGATGGTTTACAATACGCGCGTCAATATTCGCCTGCACCTGGAACGTCCAAAACGTCATCGCCTATAGGTGATATTGATAGTACAGTCGCGATCAGAGTGCAGTCGAAGGGTATCGCAAAAACTGTAAGTGCGGTACATCGCGATTCGTATATGTATTTTAGTGGTAAAAATTGAATGAATTAATCGTTATCGTTATCGTTATCGTTACTGTTTTGTTTTAGGGAAAACCGGTGGGACGACCGCGAAAAAATATTCCCACAGCCTCTGTTACCGTTTGTAATAATTCAAAATCGTCCGTCAACATAACAACTACACCTAAATCTGTCGGACACCCAGTGTCGAGAAATTTGACAGGTGTGATACAGCAGGGTATTGGAAAACGTAATCATCTTTTTTCTATTAAGCGTAACAAACGTTTTATTACGATAATTACTCCTTTTTCTCCCACCCCCATCCCCTTCTCTCCCTTTGATTAGATCAAGGAAGATCCAATGATGAAGATGAAGAGGAGGTAACATCATCCACCGAATCGTCCGATTCAGAACCACCATCTGACAATGATTCAGATTTTGGTCCACGAGGTCCTAGAAGGGGTGGTATAAGAGCTAGGGGTGGTAGAAAAGGGCTTACCACTAGAGGTGGAAGTATGGCAGCTGCTCGTAGGAGAGGTTCTAACAAACAAATGGATATGGAGCAAGTTCGTCGATTAGACATGGAAATGGCTGCTGCTGTAAATGCTATGAAGAGTCCAGAAAAAGATGAAAAAGCGGGTAAGTGAAAACTAATGCATAATGACTGTATTGTGTATTGTATTTTATTACTTATTACTAACATGAAATACGTTAACGACAAATTAAAAAGTACCTTATATTGCGTTTTATCCAGGAGTATTTGGTCTAGTGAAAGGTAAAAGACAATTTAAAACTGCTGTTGGACGGAAGAAAGAAGAATCGCAACGCATAGAGTCATCTTCAATGATCAATGAAGATATTTCTGTCAATTTTGACAAACCGTTACAGACTACGAATCAAGTTAAAGCAAATTTGATCAACGCTAACATGATCAAAGGTGATATGATTCTGACAAAACCAGGACAAGGAAGAACTAATCAAAAAGTCACTTTTGTACAAAAACAAGTGCTTATGAAGCCAAACGATCTTAAAAGTATTGATGTAAAGAAACAGGTGATCCTTCCCAAGGGGAAATTTTTGAGTCAAACTGGAACCAAGTTTTTTGCAACTAAAGATGGCAAATTGGTACAAATACCTGTCACTACGAAAACTATAACACCAAACGTATCGATCACACAGATGAAAGGACCAACACCACAAGTTTCATCGGTACAACCGTCTGCAGTAGTACAGAATCAAACTTCAAACGTACAGCAGCAGCAGCAGCAGCAGCAGCAGCAGCAGCAGCAGCAACAGCAGCAGCAACAGCAGCAGCAACAGCAGCAGCAGCAACAACAGCAGCAGCAGCTGCTGCAGCAACAGCAGCAGCAACAGCAACAGCAGCAGCAACAACAACCTCAACAGTCAGCAAAAGTGACATCGCCTGCTGCTATTTTGAAAATAAAACCTTCTGACCCAAAGAAAGAAAAAAGAAAGCCAGACGGTTTAGAAACTGTTACGAAAATAGAAACCGATTCTGGTAAAACAGCAGAGAATAAAATTTTCGACGGTTAGTTATCCCCTTATTTGCCTTATTTTACGTACGATATTAAAATTATAAAATATTTACTCAAACTTTAATCTATTTTTAGGAACGAAAAAACATCCAAAGAAGGAGAATCGTAAATCGCCAGCGTATATGGTAGACACTCTAGGTCCTGCTCTTTTTTCAACTCCAGATATTATTCGTCGTGTTGGTTCGAATGGTGATTCGAAGATTCAAGAAAATATAGTGACATCATTAATTTCTACCACATCGTCTGCAATTACCGCCTCTTCTGAAACTGAAAATTCTCTTGTACAAGTAACACACTCGTCGTTATCGTCGACATCGACATCGACATCGACATCGACATCGACATCGACATCGACATCGACATCGACATCGACATCGACATCGACATCGACATCATCCGGGACATCAAACCGTACAGGTTTGCGCTCATGTACTTACATACTTGAAAATTATTGTACGTTCCAATTTGTTGTTTACTATTTATGGTTCAAGGTATCATTTCTACGTCTTCCGATCGAGGTACACATTCTGAATCTTCTATCGTTATGGACAAGCGAGAAAATGGTAATTGTTTGGTACAAAATCACGAGGTGGAATCTAAACCTGGCATAAAGTCTAACGTATCGGAAGAGTTACAGCCAGTTTTGGATTCTGGTAAGCACGAATTATAAAAAGGAGTTATTAATGTTTCTGTGATTTTTATTTATCAATTTTGTACATTTAGGTGGTATAGAAGGCGAAGAACATTTATTAGCTACGTTGGAAATGGAAGCCAGTAAACACGAAGAGGAATTACTCGCTGAAGCTTTGTTGTTACAAGAAGAACTCGGAGTTGACTTGGCTGAACATGTATTAAAATTTTCTTTTTTAATAACACCGATACTTTATTTGAAGACCTTAGCATTGAAAGTTTAATATTTTGTTTAGAAAATAAAATAATTTTTCTCTTTTTATTCTTAATCTCTTTATTTGTAATTCTGTAACTCTATAGGCTGCACTTGTCGAACAAGGAGGAGGGGTAGCATCTGAATCGTTAACCTCAAGTAGTATGCTTATTCCTACTTTGATCACGTCTGAGCATGAAGATGCTAAACTATTAGATGCTTCTGCGGCAATAATCGTAACGACAACTATGTCGAGTACAACAGCGGTTATAGCAACGACTAGTAGTGCAATTACAAACGCGTCTAAAGAGGCAGGAAAAAAGTCTGTGAAGGACGATAAGGAACCCATTCAAATTATTCGTGGTGGACGAGTAATTACGTTACCTCCTATAGAAGCACCAGCTACCAGGAGCAAACGATTACAAGTAAAGACTGAATCTATTCAAAAAACTTTTGAACCTGTAAAACGAACAGAAAAGCTCGGGTACGTAATTCAGTTGAATAAAAATATAATTGGACACCCATCATCTTTAGCATAATTCTTAACATTATATTTTATATTTATCAATAGTTACAGTGTACAAACACTGCAACAAAGACCGTCGCAATCTCTCAAACATGAAGCTTGTACGAATATAGATCAAGATGAAACAACTGAAAGTGAGGTTCGAGTGCAAGAAGAAGAAGAAGAACAACAACAACAACAACAACAACAACAACAACAACAAGAACAAGAACAAGAACAAGGAGAAATGGATGAGGAAGCTGAAGAAGAGGAGAGAGAGGATATTGAGGAGGAGGAGGAAGCGGAGGAGGAAGAAGAGGAAGTAGAAGAGAAAAATAGGAAACAGGTCGGTGAGGAAGATGAAGAAGAAGAGGAAGAGGAAGAAGAGGAAGAAGATAATTCAGATTCAGAAGATGATCCTGATAGACTTTGGTGTATATGCAAACGACCGCATAACAATCGTTTCATGATTTGTTGCGACGTATGTGAAGATTGGTTTCATGGAAAGTGCGTACATGTGAGCAAAGCAATGGGTAAGAACAAAAAATAGTATAATTATCTAGTATAAATAATGGATAGCATGAAATATATATAAATGTTTTTTTTACATCTGTATAGGACAACAAATGGAGGAAAAGGGAATAGAATGGGTTTGTCCGAACTGCGCTAAGAAGAAGGACGAAGAGTTAAAAACTAAACAGAATACTCAGAACACTTCTGGAAAACAACGGATTCAATCCGATACCGTATCCGATAATTCCAAAAGCCTTACCTCTTTTAATCAAAACTCATTTGGCGGAGAAACATCGCCTTTGTTACATTCTGGTTGTGACTATGGTAGTGTTCAATATTCTAGTGGTATGCAATGTGTCGTTTGTAAAAAAGAAGCAAGAAACTCCAGCATTTATTGTTCTGATGCGTGTATACTTGCGCATGCCCAAGAAACATTGACCAAAGACAAACCAGTATCAGGATTGACAACTAGTCCGAAAGGAACAAGATCATCACCGTTCGATCCTGCCTCAAAATCGAAATCTGACGGTAGAGTTATCGTTTTCGAGCGAAAAACGGGAAGAGTGTTAACCGGTAAGTTAACTATGTTTAAGATATTTTTGTTAAGAGAAAAAGAAAATAATACATATTGTTATTTATTTATTTTTTTTTTCCACCTTTTTATCGTCGTTAACATATTTATAAGGTTCTGATGCTCCAACGAGAGCAAATTTGCGTACGTGGTTAAAGGAACATCCAACGTTCGAAGTGGTTGGAACAAATAGTCTTGGTACGCTGAAATTAGGAAAAACAATTACGACTATCCAAACACAAACATCTGGTAAAGCAGTGAGTATACAACTTTTTTTTTTTCTTTAAATCGTCCGCTTTTCGCTTGAATATTTGAATCGAATATGGAAAAAAAAAAATGTGTTTCAAGGGAAAATCAGCATTACTGTCACCTGGAAAGGGGCAGAACGTTCCGAAGATGACGTACGCAAAAGTAACAGGTTCAAAACAAATGATTTTTACGGCTGGAAATAAAAAATTCACAGTAATCTCTGGTGGGCAACAACAACAGCAGCAGCAGCAGCAGCAGCAGCAGCAGCAGCAACAACAACAACAGCAACAACAACAACAACAACAGCAACAGCAACAGCAACAACAGATTCAACCGTTAAGTACAAAATCAATGCAAATGAAGCAAACGTTGTTGCCACAGTCAAATAAGAGTCCTTTATTATTGAAAACTACTACGACAAAGATGATTGCTCAGCCCCAAACAAAGCAACTGGGTGTAGTGTCGCCGAAACAAACACCAACTTTAAAGAAACAAGAATTGAAACAGACAGTTTTGCAATCAAAACAACAGCAGATCAAGCCAAGTCCACCGAAAAAACCTGAAACCGAACCTATAAGATTAAACATACGAAAAACATTGGCAGAGTTGTTGTCTAGCCGTATTAAAGAAACCGAAGATTTAAAGATTACCGATGAGGAGATAGCTGATCTAGCTTTCAATATCGAGTTAGAGTTGTATAAATATTTCAAGGATACTGGTGCGAAGTACAAAGCCAAATATAGAAGTCTCGTATTTAACATAAAGGACACGAAGAACCTAACATTGTTTAGAAAAATTGCCGATCGATCGTTGACACCGGACGCTGTTGTAAGGTTAAGTCCTGATGAAATGGCGAGTCAAGAATTGGCCGAATGGCGGGAGAAAGAAACGAAGCATCAATTAGAAATGATCAAGAAGAACGAGTTAGATTTAATGGCTCAGGCTAAATCCATCGTTGTTAAAACGCACAAAGGCGAACAAATAATTGAAAATGATGGTGGTATTGATCGTGTCGATCCAAAAACTCCCGTGCAAGATATCGTGACTGCACTGAATAGTGCTGACAATATAACATCAACCGTGGATGATATGGAAAAAGACTTGGATCGAACGAACGACGAGGAAAGATTAAAAGCCAAGGAAGATGTGAAAAAATTGAAGAATATCGACGAGAAGAGAAGAAAAGATAAGGAGAAAGAAAAAGATAGGGGCAGGGAGAAAGAGAAAGAGAAAGAAAGGGGAAGGGAGAAAGACGGTAGCCGTTCGAAGATAGTAAACGATAGGCGTGGAAGGAGTACCAGTAGAAGTAGACATAAACATGGTAGAGACGACAGAGAACGCAGTAAAACTAGAGAGAAAAGCAGAGAGAGAAAGTCTCGAGATAAAGAAGGTAAGCGTGAGCAAAGAGAAAAAGATCGTGATAAAGAAAAAGAAAAAGAAAAAGAAAAAGAAAAAGAAAAAGAAAAAGAACGGGATCGAGATAGAGGTCGAGAACGATCCAGAACCAGAGACCGGGAAAAATCGAAGGTTCGGGAAAGGAGTAGCAGAGAAAAGACCAAACAAAAGGAGAGAGAGAGGGAACGAGAACGACACAAAAGTAGTGAAAACAGTTCGAGAAATCGTAACAGTGGTTTTAATCACTGTGAATCGAAGGATGGTGATAAAAGAGAGGAAGAAAGAAAGAGAGAGATAGAAAAGAAAGAGGAATTATCAGGTTCAACGGGAACATCGGCAGAAAAATCGATCGAAGATCGGCTTTGGCGACATATCGAAGACGAGGCGACTACCAACACAATAGACGGGAACGATTCTGACGTGTCGGACAGAGAACCCTCTTCAACGGTTACAATTAAAACACCGGACATTAATGACGAAGTTGATAGAGAAAGAGACCAAGAACCAACGACCGTTGAAAACGAAACTCCGAAAGGAGGGTGGCAAACGGTTTGGAGGGGTTTCGTTAACATGGTTGATGTTGCAAAGTTCTTCATCACCGCGCAAGAAGTTAGTGGTCATGCTAAGGATTTGATGGATGATTTGCCAGATACGGTTGATGTTGTAGGTAGAATAAGTCACGAAACTGTTTGGGATTATATCTCGAAGATGAAAAAGACTGGTTCGAAAGAAATTTTGGTAATTCGACTTACCGCAGCGAATGACGAAGAAAAAATTCCATACATAACCCTCTATAGTTACTTGAACAGTAGAAGTCGACTTGGAGTTGTTGGAAATGTTTCTAAGAATATAAAGGATTTTTATATAATGCCATTTTCAAGTCAAAGCACAATACCTCAGGTTCTGTTACCTTTGAACGGTCCCGGTTTCGAGGAGCATAGGCCACATCTTCTTTTAGGGATCATTGTTCGCAACAAAAGGAAACGGCTTGCCGGTATATCCTCTTCGAGCATATCGGTGAAATTGTCGAAAAAGGATACCGATCGAAGTTATACGCCACCGTTAATAGGTGGCTCGAAAGATAAGCCCAGCGGTGTCAATACGACGATGATTACAGCCACGGTTACTTCAACGGCAACACCAACGATCGCGGTGTCTTTATCTCCCTTGGCAACAGCAACCAGTACATATCACAAAACAATGGGAAGCGGCAGTACAACCGAATCTACGAAAGAAAAGCAACATCCTGTCACCCAAACAACTCTCGATAGCTTGAATAGGGCACATATAGGAATGTCGAGAGGTACATTACTCGATACCGCGGCCATATGTAAAATAGTTCCCGAGTTGTCTTCAAAGATCGATCTTACTTCTTCGCCTGGCAAAGTAACCCTCGATGATGACGGCGATGAACCTTACAGTCCTGGTCAGATGGACGAGGAAGAGATCGACGCCGATTTACGAACATCCTCGACGACGATGACGACGATGACGACGACGACGACGTCGGCAGCCACAGTACCATCGATATCTGGTTCGATGAGTATCGATGGTACCACAATCGATAACGGTATCATTTCTTCCAGTAAAAATTCTAACGAACTCCAGCGAAAAATGGAGGAATTAAATAGACAAATTGAAGAACAGAAGCAACAAATACAGAGTATCAGTTCATCGTTTCTCGGTGAATCAACGCCTACTTTGCCGGTGAGAATTTTAACAAGATTTATTTTTTATAAAATCGAATGTTATTGTTTTTCCTTTCGTCCTATTGTAAATAAAATTAATTTCGATCTACCCGTGGTATCCTCTTCCTATCCTCGAGCTGCTCAGATTGTTACTTGCGTAAATTTTTCTCTGCAAAGTCAAGTTTAGTTCTGCTCTCTCTCTCTCTCTCTCTCTGTCATATCACTTTTTCAACAAATATCGCCAAAGCGATTCGTTCGTCAAGCCCGAAACAATATGGGTAGACGCAAAAAAAAAAAAAAAAAAAAAAAAAAAATTAGTTTTAAAGAGCAATTCTATGTATTATATTTTTCTTAAAGAAAAATTGTTCTCATCGTGATCTTGCAATACGCACTTTATTTTTCGGATATAATACGTCAATTCATACACGTACACGTACTTACGAAAACGAAGAAACCGAATAAGATAGAAAGGAAAAGAAGAGAAGCAGGAGGAGTAGAGCTGGAACCTTATTAGTTACTAATGTTTTTGTTTTTGTCGGTTTTTAGGGTTTAGGGCTGGACCCGCCGGCTGGTGATGAATGCGAGGAAGCTTACAGTCCTTCGGACACAAGATCATTTACACCACCACCACCCTCGGGTATTTCAAAGTTTACACAACCGATTCTCGAGAAAGTATCAAATATAACGATACCGCCAAATTTGCAAGAGATTTTAGCAAACGTCAAGCGACAAGAGAGTTCAAAAGTAGACCCGTATCTGCCATCTAAACCCAGTGCTACATTTTTAACTACTGTCAATTCTTCGATTTACCAAAATTCAGAAAAGCATTCCTCACCACCTCCCATGAAACTTTCAATCGGTGGATCGAACAAACTCAATCCAGAGAAATCTTCGCTCGAACTACAATCTAGTAATAATCGAGAATCTGCTTCGAAGGAAAAAGAAAGTAAGAGTACTTTAAGTTCGTTAAGTGACTTGGATCTGATCAGAAAAGCAGAAGAGGAATTAGCGGCTGTCGCAGCTGTATCTGCCGCAACAGTAACAGGAACCATTTTAACCGAAAATTCTTCCCCGAGTTTATCCACAACACCAGCTCTTCCAACGATCATAGGCACTTCCTCTCCATCGTTAATACCAGTATCTGCAAATCTCTCAGGTTTAGCTTCGGCAACGGATTCTCCTTCTCACGAGGGGAGTACCTACAAAAATCCTTTTTCAGAATCTTTCAAGCGAAACATAGCTCCTGAACAGCCGAAACCACCAGGTCTCGAAGACGAAGATTTTCCTCCGTTCCCCTCCACGCCACCAAATGTAGAAAATAACGTATCAAAAATGATATCGTCTCGATCAAAGTTTGTTCCAAAGAGTGGAATTGTGTTGAGCGTTAAACGAAAGGCCAACGATGAAGGCATCGTTCCTTCTGCGCCGAATAAAGCACCAAGAGTAAAGTCACGATGGGGACAGGGCCCTTCGGAATCGAGTGATTAGTTGTGCTTGGACAACAAGTCTTTTACAACGAAGGATTGAAATTGTCGCACTTAAAGAGAGAAAAAGGGGGCGGGTAGGGTGACCGGCTGTTTCTGCATTATAAAATTTTGCGACGTCACTGCTAGAAAAAATTTGATCGAACTTCGAGCAAGGTCGATACACGGAAACATCGTTGAATTGTCTTACGATCATAATCCAATAACTGAATACAATTGAAAAGAAAAAGGAACAGAGGAATCGCCAATTCCCTCGCGTTGATTATATTTTCGTACCAAATCAAAGATCTTGGTATTTTGCGTTTATTGTTATTTCATACGTAAAAATCGGCTCGTTTCACGTCGATATTTGATCCTAGGAACTATATATGTGTGTGCGTGTGCGTGTGTGTATGTATGTGTGTGTGCGCGCGCGCGCGCATCGTAAGCTACAAGAGAAAGAAAAAGAAAAGAAAAGAAAGAAGAAAGTAAAGGAAGTCAAATATCGTTGTCGAAAATGTTTTGGCATATAACGTCAATTGTAAATATTAAGGCGTCGAAAATGAACGCTCTTTTTTCGCTCATCGAGCCCTTCCCTACATGTATATAGTCTTACTGAAAATGCTGTAATATATTGTTTAAATTCGCTAGTAAGATTATGTAATACGATGCATACGTGTTACATCTGCCGTCAGTGTATATATATAAGTTAGTTATAAGGATCTACGAACGACCAATAATTTTATTTCCCCGATCAGCACGTTTGTACATTTATTTATGCAGTAGTGATTCATACACCGTGCATCTATCTCACAGTTCGTGAATACAACACGATATCTTTAGGTTTGTAATGTTTCGTTCGGGAAATTAAACGTTCATGCAACGATACGATCGTTATCGTAGATTCTTTGACACGCAAACCATCGTTTTATGTTTTTCCATTTCAAACTTGAGACCGATGACAAAACTAACCAAAAATGACGGATCTCGCTCTTTTTTTCTTCTCTCTCTCTCTCTCTCTCTCTCTCTCTCTCTCTCTCTCTCTCTCTCTCTCTCTCTCTCTCTCTCTCTCTCTCTCTCTCTCTCTCTCTCTCTCTCTCTCTCTCTCTCTCTCTCTCTCTCTCTCTCTCTCTCTCTCTCTCTCTCTCTCTCTCTCTCTCTCTCTCTCTCTCTCTCTCTCTCTCTCTCTCTCTCTCTCTCTCTCTCTCTCTCTCTCTCTCTCTCTCTCTCTCTCTCTCTCTCTCTCTCTCTCTCTCTCTCTCTCTCTCTCTCTCTCTCTCTCTCTCTCTCTCTCTCTCTCTCTCTCTCTCTCTCTCTCAAACACACACACACTCTCTCTCTCTCTGTCACTCGTTTTAAGTTGAGATATGCATGTAAGTACATACGCACTCGTCGACAGTTTTGTTACACCGTATGGTCAACGCATGTCGATACACTAGTGTTGCTACTACTATTTTGACATTATTCTCCCTTACCTTGAATTTTAGACAACTTCCTTTATTTCGTTTTCCTTTCATCACCGCTATCGAAGTATAACACCATCTTTGATACCTTTTGAAATAACAAGAAATCTCGCACCAAGATTCGAAACTTATTAAATATTCCAATTACGATCATACATACGTAAAGTTTCACATTTTATAACATTTTTCCGAAAATATGTAGTTGAAATGAACTTTACATCGATCGATATGCAATTGTACGAGCAATGTACTATGTACATCAAAAGGAGTCAAATATTTTGATCAAATATTAACCTTTATTAATTAACCTCGTGCAATTTTCATTATTATTATTATTGCACGAATACGATGCTCTTTTTTGTAAACAAAATTCTACGTACATTTAACTATATCCCTTTTATACAAATCAATTAATGTTTAACTTAAGTTTTGTACACATTTTCGAATAGTGTGACATAATAACAATTCATTGTATAATTACATTATTATCGTCATCGTTAATATTATTTTTACTACCGTTATCATTACACATAATTAGTATTCCTACTATTATTATTGGTGTTATCATCGTCGTCATTAGTAATGCTATTACTATCGTCTTCTATTTGTTATTACAATCGTTATTATTGTAATTCGACGTTACGTTTATGGAATGGTTTTAACGTAATTAATTTCGATTGTAAATACAACCATGCGCAAATTTGATCGTTGCTTTTTCCAGCATACTTTATACATTCAGCTCTAAATGATTCTAATATGGTACAAAATCGTTAGATATTATGGTTTAATGCTTTCCAATCCATTGATAGGAAATAAAACATTTTAAACGGTCTCTATAAGTATATAATTTCTGGAACCAATCACATTTTGCGTCTACAAGAAAATTAATCTTACCTATTGATACCGTATTTTAAAGCAGATCAGATTTTTCTCCTTTTTTAATCCTAAAAACTTAGCAGAAACTCATTAATATAAATACAATTATGTATCCACTATATACTATTAAGTTTAATTTTATGTCACATTTTTCATAAAAGGTCAATTAATAATTAACAATACTTATCCGGTATTGGACATTTAAACGAAAGCGTTCAAAAAATCTAGTTCTCATTGTCAATAAAGCACGACTTTGACGCGAATTAGAATATTATAATATATTTTTTGATTGGTTGCCCCTTTTACACCTATAACACCAATCACTTGTTAGTTGATTACAGATAATTCCTCGTGGTTTCATCACAAAGTTTGAATATATGTTTTTTGTATCACACATTTTCATTTTGCCAACTACTTCCGGAAAGACGAGTCGTCCATTTTTTCGTACACGCGCAATGGGTAAAGAGCCATTTTGTTCGGATCAGCAACGTGGCAACCGGCGTTCCGAGTGTTCTCGTTACGATGAATATTCGTGAGTATTATTTATAACAGCGTATTGATTTTGAATTTTTAGTATATATGTTTAAATATCATCGTTTATTGATATTTATATTTTCATACGATACAAATTTTTCTATTCATTCTTCATTTTTTTACCATGTTCTTGATCGTTTCGATCAATTTCATTTGCTACGTTATGTTTCTGCTGCTTCAATCCTGGATACTTACGTTATCAGTTTACTCGCCAAATATACTTTAGTTTTTTTTAATCATTTTCATTACTTTCATTACTTTCATTAGTTTTGAAATACATCCGGTCCTTTTCATAATTCTGTTGTTTTATTCAAAATATTATTGCGAAGTATTAAATATACCTCGGATAAAATTGTACATTTCAATTGAGAATTAATGTTGCATTTTATTTCTTTTCCAGTTTTACCATTATTAATCACAACCATCAGCATAATAACTTGTTTTTCGGCTACCGAAGTATTACAGTCAACCAATTCTTATTTAACGACGGCTGATAGGATTCATTTAAAAAAGATACTCGAACCAGGTTTAATATCAAATGATGTTGCATTTACATATTATGCAGTTTATGGATACAAATATCTTGGAGAAATTTTTTCAAACAAACAGGTGAGAAGCATATCGATGAGAAATTTCATTATCCCATTTCGATATTTAAGTATATTTTATATATAGGTGTATGCGAATGTATATACCGCGGTATGTGATGAAACATAGCTATAATTGAAATATAATGATCCTTTGATTAGTCTTACTGATCCAAATTGATACTTTGAAATATTTTTAAAATCCTTCGCTGATATTTTATCAGGATTTATATGGTTTTTAGGATATCTGTGATTTCTTAATAAAAGCTATGAAGGATGATAACAATATTACGGCAGAAAAAGCTTTTCATATCGCGTCTACATGGCAAACTATAGGAAATTGTCAAGCTAATTCTCTATCCAATATCGTAAAGGTACGTGTCTCTGAAACATTAAAATATAAAGCGTTAAATGTTATTCCGAATAATCTATTTTGAAATCTAATGATGTTTTAGAAACTTTCGTTCTACTGAATTTTTTACATTGAAGAATAATCATATTTACTGAATGAAAATTCTAGTATATACATTAGTAAACTACTTACATTAGAGATATAAAGAACATTTTTTTTTTTATCTAAATAGATACTTCTGAGCGTAATAGAAAAGGATACTACCAGTATGACGGAGTTATACTATGCTGTAAACGGCTTGACTATTTTATCAGAAAAATTGTCGCGTGACAAAGTTGATAAAGTAATAAAGGCGGTACAAAATGCCCTACGAAAGGACGACAGTTTATGGAAGTACGATTTACTTTCATGATATTTTAAAACCGTAGCGTTACAAGTAAAAATAAAATTTCAATTCGTTCGTGTCCGATGAAAATTATATAAGTATCGGTAGCAATGAAATTCAAGTTTTAATTTTTCTTTTCATCGGATCTTTTACGAACAGTTTGGGTTATACGTTTCACATCGCCTCGGACCTTGGAACAAGCGGTACGTTTGCTTTTGATCGCATCGAAGAGGCCATTATTCAGGCTGACGAAGTAGACGGGCAATATTTACAGTTCGAAGGTGGTCTCTCCGTAACTAGTGAGTACTAAATGTCTCTTACAATCACCGATGCGACAGATTATAAAAAATGAAATTGGTTTCATTTTGTTTTTACATATTATAATTTTGTTTTTATTTAAACAATTATTTCTTTTTCTATTTATTTGTTTTCCTCTTTTCCACAAAGTCAGTCGTTGATAATACTATACATTACCTAGACGTTAACGTGCTTCTTTTGTCTGGTTTTTAGGTTTCCTAGTGAACGGTATTTTTAAACTTTCTAACACATTGAAAAAGAAACCACCATTAACGTCCCAGCAAATAGTTAAAATAGCTAATTATCTTCTATCTCGACGTTCCGTGCAGACACCAAGAGGCGTTACAAGTTTACTTTCAGCGTTAACGACTTTAGCAAACAACAATTTTGAAAAACCAGTCTGTGTAACATTAGCCAACGAAGAAATCAGTATTTCTACACAACAACCTTTAGTCACAGTAAGAGTTTGCGACATACTGGGAAATCCTTTAAGCAGCACATTCAAAGTGATCGCCAATTCAGCAACAAGAGTCGGAGAAGATGTTGTTTTATTTAGCAAACAAAATTTGCACGCTTCACAAACAGACAAGTAAGCATTAGACTTTCAGTGGTTTTCCCCAATACTTTACCGACTCGGTCAAACTTTTTTTTCGAGGACGGTTATACCTTGGGGTAAAATATCCGTTGATACGACCCTTTGATCTTTGATTACAATCATGGAAAAGATCAAGAAGTTCAACAAACAAATTTTCGTATATTTTAAAAAGTATAGAAGATTTTTAATATTTCTTTGGTACTCGTTAAATTTTAGAACATTATTTACCATGAATTTTATGGAAATGAAACCGGAACGTGGATTTTATAAGATATCAGTCACAGCAGGATCGGTGATGAATACCGTTACAGTGAAAGTTCTTTGTGAAGTAGTCGTTGATCATCTTGAGATTGGTACTGCCGATGCCGACCAAACTACTCAACCAAAGCTTACGCGGTATTTATTTATTTATTTGTTTGTTTGTTTGTTTGTTTACTTATTTATTTATTTATTTATTGGACATATATTTAATCCTTTATGTATATAACGCCGATGATTATAGAGTGATTTTTCCGGAGAAGTTGTCACAGAAGATAGAAGCTGACTCTCAACAAAAATTAGTTATGCGATTTTTACTTAAAGATGGTGCTAGTAAGAAGCCTATGCGTACACATCAAGCATTCGTACGACTTTCTTCCTCATCCATTACAAACAGTGGTAAAAGCGGCCGTGAAATTCTTTTCGTCGCCGAACCAGATACGTCGCATCTTTATAAGTTTGATATGGTAGTGTGGTATATCTTTTCTTTGATCGTTCTTATGATCTCGGTTGAGATTGTTCAAAGATTATCGTACCTTTGTTTGAAATATTTCAGCCAGTTGGAACTGCGGCAACGAATTTCGATTATGAAAGCGGAGACTATAACGTTGAGTTGATCGTCGGTGATTCAGTATTGAGTAATCCTTTCCAGTGGACAGTAGCAACAGTTAGTTTGAAGTTTCCTGAACAGATTTCGGTCGAACGGGCAGATAAAAGTACTTTTTACAAGTACAAGCCCAATGTTTATGCGACCAAACCGGAAATAAAGGTGTAACATCTGGTTTCTTATTGTTGAACCGATACAAACCAATACTCGTTAGTGATAGCAATCCGTTTAAGATTCTGTCACCTCCTTAATATTGGGAGAAAAATATCATCGTCGAATATGTTTTTCTGTTCTTCTAAATCAAATATTATTTAGAATGTTTCCATTCAGATACTTCGACGGACATTTCATTAAATTCATCGAATAATATCAATATGCCAATTAATGGGAATAAATTCATTAATCCATATTCGATGTTGATGCGTTGCAGCACATGTTCCGCGAACCAGAGAAGAGACCTCCGGCTTTTGTTTCAAACTTATTCACCGGTTTGTGTTTAGCACCGGTTCTTTTATTGCTTATTTTGTGGACTAAGCTTGGAGTGAATGTATCAAACTTTCCATTTTCGGTTAGCGCAGTTACATTTCATCTTGGGCTGGGAAGTGAGTATTCAATTATTATTAATCATTATACAGAATATTCTTCGCCTGTTTTCAATTACAATATGCGTGCCCGATACTTGACAAATTATGATTTTTTCATCAATTTGTTACTATTCAGGCATAGAAAAAAAGAAGTGAAATTTTCGCAAGTGTAATCGATAGATATTACGTTTGTAGCCCAATGTTCACGACATTGTCGTTAAAAATCCATTCACAGGCGAACGTTACGGTAACTAGATCAACTAATTCACATCTTTTCCTTTAATCTTTTTCAGGTATTTTCATGCTCTTCGGAATATTTTGGCTGAAGCTGAACATGTTCGTTACCCTTCGGTATCTTCTCGGTCTTGGTGTTGTTACATTCCTTGCAGGCAATAAAATGTTGTCACGTATAGCGCACAAACATAAATCACGTTAACTCGTTCAGAGCACGATGATACTTTTGTATGGAAAAAAGTAGTAAGATATTTGGAAAGAAGAGAAGAAAAAGTATGAAAAACAATGCAAGACCAGTTAAGACCGTTAATCGGAACGGGGGAAAAAAAAAAAAGGAAATATGATAGCGATTGACGAATTTTTTTTGTTATCCATATTTAATAATAAACAATGTTTGTCATGTAAAATTCGGTTCACACACAGGCGATAGTGATACTACTCTTTATTGCAATCAAATGCGAATAAGTCAGATTCTCATGATTCTAACGAATTTTCAATCCTTTATTTCGATTTAATATATACGATTGTATTTGCGCGTAAATACCACTAAAAACAAATAGATATGACCGTGTAATGTTCGATGGTATTCATGGTATTTGTATTCGACGATAATAATAATAATAATAATAATAATAAACAAATTTTTAATCGATTCTCGTTGTACAATTTATTGATCTAAGGATATGTCAGATTTGCTTCATCGGTAAGGTAACGTTTCACCAGTTTTATCAAATCATTCGCTTGTATTAATAATCGATCTCTTTCGATACCTAATTCTGTGGTGATTAATTTCGCAAAGCCTAATCGACGCCAAAAGTTAAGCGAAGTTTGAAAGTCTTTCATAGCCTAGAAAAAAATAATTAATCGTAGCTTCAGTTTAGAGGCAAGATAGGAAGAATCCGTACATAGTGAACTGATAAGGGAAGCACATGAAGCGTAACTTTGAATTAACTTTGATTAAACTTTGTGAATTGATCAGGAATCGGAAAAAGTGTACGTACATTTATATTCAATTAGCTTTCGAAGTTTTAAGCAAGCGATCAAATAAAACAAATCGTTAACGTACTGTTCGTGCGAAATTTTGAATATAAAATGTGTGTCATACAAACGAAACGATGCGATAGAAGGTACATTCAATCTCTTGTCCCTATCTCTGTCCAGTCCGAGTTTAAATTGCGATACACCATTAAGATTTCATTAGTTGTTTACGATCAATCTTAAAGACCAATCTTTTATTCCTTACAATAGTACACGACGTATCTATCGTTTCTAATATTTTTTAATTTCTTTCCATTTAAATATGTAAATATATTTTTATAATTTTCCGTCACATATGTACACGTATGTACATCGCATTCTCATTTCACGATTCTTCGATTCTTTAATCAAAGTTTAAATATTACATCTCACGTGTTCCCCCTGTAAGAGAACTAAGATATACGTATAACTACTTCAAGCGAAAGGACATCATTATTGGTTATTGGTAATAATTGGACAGGATGATTGTCAATCGTCGGAAGTATTTTTTCATCTTGCGTCTCGTATTTTCGACATATTTGCATGTAAACGAGTATGCGTTCAGCTTTGATCGACAATTGTTCCAAATATTTAACACTATTGTTATATTCCCTCGACATTGTCATTGTTCTGTATTTATCCTTTTTTTGACCTGATAAATTATTCACTACGATAATCTGTTGTCTTTCGTTCAGGGTTGAAACGTGTCGACGATGAATATGTAGTACCAGAAATAAAACATTCGTTCGTTTCTCGGTAGACGTTATGAAAGAAATTTGTTTCTCGTATAATTTCTTGTAGCTCAATCCCAGATTCGCTCCTGTAAGAATTAATTTTCTCTCTGAATTTCGCAATCTCCTCGACAATAGTCGCGATACGTAGGTATTGTCGAGTTATCGTTTGTTGATCGATTCGATCCTTTCTGCCGATTGCCTCGTAACCTTTTCGTCGATCCTCCGTACCTATTATAACGAAGTATTAAAAAACTTATAACAGGAATTTGTTACGTCCACGTAATATTTAGATACTTTGACGGTAATCGGAGAAAACGTTTCGTAAATCGTTCCAAAGATTCTCGAGTTTTTTCCGAAGTTGTGTCGTAACGATTCTTCTTTCGTTTCTTCCGTCTTCCATAAAAGCGTCGATTTTACCTGAGATTTAAAAAAAAATTTATTAAATATAACTCGATCACTAAACTTATTTATTTGTGGAGTTTAGTAACCAAATAACAACTAAGTCTTTATTTTTAATAAAAAGAGGTAGTAGATAAGTAATACCTAGATTGGTACACATATGCGTATGTACATGTATCTTTATGTTTATGTGTATGCGTATGCGTACGCGTATGTGTACGTGTACGTGTA
Organism: Ctenoplectra terminalis; assembly: GCA_019453375.1. Classification (NCBI taxonomy): domain Eukaryota; kingdom Metazoa; phylum Arthropoda; class Insecta; order Hymenoptera; family Apidae; genus Ctenoplectra; species Ctenoplectra terminalis. The sequence goes on along the minus strand of SMSQ01025076.1, from coordinate 15,853 downwards.
CGTGTACGTGTACGTGCATATCTTACTGATCGCAGCACTTTTTGCGGCATTTAAAGTATTTTCACTTCGATGATTTACGAGTAAATTGATTTTTCGTAAAACAATTTCTTTTTCATTTCGACAATAATTGATATTTTCAATTTGAAAAGCTTTATCAGCTATCGCTTTTTCAACATCTCCATAGAAAAGCGCATCAACGACTTGTAATCGTGCTTCGTGTGCTTCCAACGATCGATCGATTACTTCTACGTGGGCACCGTTTGCTTTGCGACGTTGATCTTCCGCTTCTTGTAAACTGTCCAATAGTAAACTGATGCTGTAAAAGGATCAGGGAATTTCCATGATGTACGAATTCCAATCCATCGTTCGTCACGTCGTACCTGTAGTCCTTGAAATCGAAGGCATGTTCCAAAGTTTGCCATACTATTTCGACCTTTTTCCACATGTCTGGCATTTTAACGTTCGTAAGCATTTCTCTCCAAATACAACGATAACGTTCCGCGTTCAAAATGCTAAGTTTCAGTTCACGGAAGAGTATTTCTTTTTTAAAATGTTTCGAATTAGAATTCGATTTGTTTCGTGGTTTTTTTTTCGGTTTGGGAACCATTTCGTCCCTTGAGTAAATTTTTTTTACAAAACTGTTTTACAAATTTATATATTTTTCTCAACGATTTCTTACCAGTTACGAGTAACTAGGGTATTCTTCTCAATTCGATGTTCATCTGTAAATAAATTTCTTTCTCGATCAATCGAAAGCTTCGAATTCGATATTGTCCGTTTTTCTCAATCGTCTGATCGTCTCGTGTCATACCACGATGTAATGTTATATGATACGTGTGTATACGTATAACATTATAATTTTTGTAAAACGTGGATTGTTTCAATTTCCCCTTAAATTCATGATTATAACTTTGACAATATTTGAAAGTTCTTCTACACACAATCATTTATGATAAGAATGATTCGATGAATTGTTTGAAGGTTTTATCTAAAATTTTGGTAAAGGACGATATCTCTGGTACGACAGGAAACAATCTCGTAGCGTAAAACGTTTTCTTTCCGTCTATGGTAAGATGAATTGGAATATACACTAGTTGTGACGTTATTTAAAATTCAAAAAAAAAAAAGAAATTCAATATTTTTAACAGTCACGAGTTGGGTTCAGTGACACAAGATTAAGAGAAGGGGACATGCCTAAATAAAGATAGCTCTTAACAGGTTGAGGAGAAAAAGATTTGCAAATTCCGGTTTTAAAATAGAAGGTACTATTACGAATATGGAAGGGATAAAATCTGAGTTTCTCATATATATATATAAAAGTGATTCGTTTCGAAGCATTCGAATATTTTGTTCATAACGAGTATATCGATATCGACGAGGTTAGTGAATTTTCTTACGTACAGTTATGTTTCCGATTAATCACTCTCGTCGTATTTCTTTTCTTCGTTCCATTATAATTTTCTTTATTTTACTTAAATTTCTTTCTTCTTTTTCTTCTTCTTTTTCTTCTTCTTCTTCTTCTTCTTCTTTTCTTTCCTTCTAACGAAAAAAAATTTTAACTTTTTAGATGAAATCGTTGCGTTTTCTTACGCTGCTCGTATCGCTGCTCGTATTACTGCTCGTAGATCATATACACGCGTTATCATTGATCGCGTCTACGAAAAATCATCCCTCCGTTGTGCGTAGCGATGAGGTGGAACAAAAAGTAATTCGTGTAAAGAGAGCTCCTCTGCTTAAGTTGCCTTTACTCGCAGGAGCAGCTTTAATTGGTAAGAAAGCACTTTTATTGGGCGGTGCTGCTGTTGGAGCTAAGGCTCTTGCTGGTGCTGGAATCGTTGGAGCTGGTGCCTTATACAAAGCTAAATAGTGAGTACGTTCTCGGATGCGACGTTTTTCTTAGTTGTTAGGGATTGTCTTTTATCGTAAATCTTGATGGATCTCTTCGATATGTCTCAGTTATAGCGGCGGTTACGGTGGTGGATACACTAGCTATCAATACGCACCATCCACTTACGTCGAATCAAGTTGGGGCTAACTACCAATAGTCACGAGTATGTGAGATACGGTTCTACATTAATGGGAATACAAGTAGGATACGATTACGAAGAGGAAAATAAAAAAAAAAAAAAAAAAAAAATTATTTTATAACCAAAGTTCGTTTCTATGTTCTATATAGAAAATCGAACAGGTTAAAGTCAAAATGTAACGTATCGATTAGGATTCGTATATGCTTTGTTTCTTTAACCATAAGATCTTGTTAAACAATGTCACATTTGATTTCAATTTTTTATACGTAGATTAATATATGAGATGTATTTGTTAGAAATGTTTCGCAAAGTATACGAGAGGTAAAAGAAAACAAAGAAAAAATATAAATTCTATCTATCATTTTTTACACGTTGGTTTTTCTGTCATCATTGTTCCTAAAACATGCTACATTTTACACTTGACGAGAGTTTCACTCGTGACGCGTGATACGATAATCAATTTCGAAAGGTGTTGGTTCGGTAAAAATTCTGTTCGAAAACTCGAGTACGGCAAGCATTGAGCAATTAGCAGTTGATTGAAAGGTAAGGCACGATGTCAAAAATGTTGCGAGATGGATTTCCAACGACGAATACGTAACGACTCGAAGCAATGTAAGAGCATGAAATCGGTACCCCGATGTAATCCATCGAGAGTACGAAAGAAATTTCTTAGCCGCCTTTTCTTCCTTCTGTACTACAACTTTTTCCTTTTGCAATCATTCTATCTGTATTTACGATTCTTCTCGCACACCATTTTCTTACGTGGCACACACGTTTGATTCATCGAACGTTTTAGGAAGTTTTATAAGAAAATGTAAGGAAATCGAAAACGATGGAATTGGGTGCATTGTTATTCGACATTCGTCCGTCCAACTTGCGATACGTTCGATCATAGGTGTGACGAGGAGTTACGTACATATCGTGAAACGTAACATTGTTGGAACGCGGATCATCGAGCCCGTTTTCACCGTCTCATACCTATTATCGTGGATCACATATTTTCACGTTTATTCTCGACACGTATATAATATACCTTTCGAGACGAGACGCGACGCGATAATTTTTAAACAAATCTTTTTTTCTTCTTTTCGGTTTATGATATTCAGGTATTGCAACGAATTATTAATTATTTCAAGCTATTTACGCAAATTACAGTTTCGGGTGTCGAATAGATTTTTAAATCGATAGAATTTCAATGTATCGATGTCGAGAGTGAACACTTATTAATATGCTCTTATATGTACATATATACGGTTACAATGGTGCGACCAATATAGAGTGTTACACAGTTTGTATAAACAAGATATACTATGACGTTTGACGCATAAAATACAATAATATAAGTATACGTTAATTTAATTTTATAGCAGCGGAATAGTAGACGTTAATACGTTGATATTTTGATCTCATAGTTGTTTCGCAAGTAATTCATGACGGAAACAAACTGTAACGTTTAAACAGGAACACGAACGCAAGTTCGATTGCTCGAATAGGTGGGAGAATTGGCTACTTGGAAGGTAGGCAACCGTATATAAAGTCAATCGGGGGCTGTCGAAAAAGTGACACACGAGTCAATACTCTCTGTTACGCTAAAGTAACTTATTCCTAGACCTCTGACATTGTACACAATGGTAAGAATATGAAAAATAAAAAATGTAGGAACCGAGAGATCATTTTATTCTTATAGATATTTCATATTTATATGCGCGTAATGCTTGGAATCTTTCTTCATGGTAGATGCATCCAATTAGTATCGCAGTTTTTGCTGTTCTTTGTTGTTACATTGTACCACGTACAATGGCCGAAGAAAACAATTTGTCATTGGAAGAGAGCCATTCATCGATTTTCGATCATTCTGTTATTCAAACGGAAAACGAAGACAACGTAGGAGCTACGCTAAATAGACAGAAGAGAACACTTTTGTTAAAGAAAAAGCTTATTGGAGCAGGACTTTTGGGTTTTGGATTAGGCGTCGCAAAAGGGTGAGAAATGTTTATATCGATTCGACGAAAATCTATTTAAAAACATATTTAAATTTACCTCGTTTGCACATTTCATAAATCGTTCGATTCAATTTCAAATTGTGAAAAAAAAAAAAATATATGAAACACATTTTCATTTTCAGGTACAAAGCTGGCCGTTACACCGCTCCAGAAGTTCATCATGTATATCTGTCACCTCCACCAGCGTCCGTGAAATACGTCGAATATGTTGAGAAACCTATTTTCGTCGAAAGAATCATTGAAAGGCCAACTTCGATTCTAAAACCGATACACGCTGAATATAACGATCCTTCTCCTTACGGGTAACCGTAATTTATTACTGTTTCTTCAGTATGAGCATGCAAGTGAAATTTCATTCTAATTTCTTTTATATTTTTTCATTCACAATTAGGACTTGGTAATATCGAAAACCAGTAGAGGTATGTAAGATATCAAGACAATCTAAAACATTAAAATTTTTTTACCAACGATAATTCAATGCTCATCACAGATATGAATAAACAAGTGGCCACATCTTTAAGTAGACGGTAAAGGAAAGTTGAAAGTACAATACATACATTATAAGAAATAAGCGATACAGGTGTGCTCGAGTTTGTATTGAAATGTCATATTTGTTTATTCCCATGTATTTACGCATACGTTTTTTGTACAACAGAATAAAGTGATATCTTACAATTTATAATACATCCAATCTTGTAAAGTGATTTAATTAGATGCGATCATATTCAGTTTTATTGCCCAGAAGTATCGTTAAAAACAACGCAACGTAACCTAATATATGAGCTGACTTGGAGAGAAAAAGAAAAACTTTTATTTTCACGTTTAATCGATAAAATTTGATTTACTCTACACTTACTTACTACGCGTATCTCGACGTTTTAGATTAATTCAACGTATTATTCTTTATTCTTGGTCGTATCGTAGCGAGAAATTTGTTGAAAATTTTTTGCAAATTTTTCGCTCACAAACCTTTGTCACTTAATAAATCGTTCACCTATATTCATTATCTATTATGTACAATTGTTTATACATCTAACACATACGTTATTGCATAATCGCATAAAACATGTTCACACGTGTCTTTTTCTCTGTTGGTTTAAAACACGTGAATCGATGCGAATCGATGCGAATCGATGCGAATTCATATGAATTCGTGTACGGGCGCAATTTATTTGGCGCATTTAACCCCACAACGACCTCTCTCTTTCCTGTCTCGTGCGGATCCTAATTTTTTTATACGCCGTATCTCCCGTTTCATTGTTAATAAAGGATACATTGAATACAATGTCATCTTAATACCGATTACTATTTAGGTATAGGGTCACATTTTATTTACAAAATCATTTCTATCTAAACTTTTCGTCAGTCTTAGCCATGCCTTCGAAACGTTTTATAGATCGGTGTTCCGTGGACACGATAGCGAATATTGTGAAAACCTTTCTCGATACTGTCAACAGTGACCATTGGCAAGATGATAATGATTTCAACTGTTTTGTAATGGCGCGATACGAATATGTAATTATCAAGGGTGAAAGGAAAAGTTTTATTACCAACGTAAACCATTTCGCTCGGGCCGGACAGTTGCATAGTGAAATTCTGTCGCTTCATCGCGGTCGTTGAGGAGTTAAATGCTGTTCAATTCATTACATAGTCCGCTTATCGCTAACCTCCATATATTACGTACGAGAAATTCACGTAATCGATCTTTTCTGTAATTGTACGAGGAAAACTGGAGAGAGCGAAAAAGAAAAAAGGTACCTACGTTTCTATATCGTAAGTTTTAGAGTTATTGTCGACGATTCAAAAATGATGACGCTGCACGTTTACGAGAAAAGCAAAGATTCTTCACTCTTATCGTATGGAAATGGTTCGAATAAAAATTCGTTGGGTGCAAATTTGCACACAACGATGTTATAATTTGTAAGTTCAACGTGTTTCACGATACCAAGCACCTCGGCAAGGTGAAAAAGTTTTCAAGGTACAATTGTTCGAAACAATGCACATTTTATGTACAAATGCGTAACCTTTGGTTTCAAATTATGCCGAAGTACGTTTTAAGGAACACAAGATTATGGACCATTCTTTTGTCAGTTAATAATTTTCGACGCCTAGTCTTACAAAAATACAAGTTTTAAGTTTGGGAATCCGTAACTTCTAAAGTTATGCGTATTTAACAAGGTCAACGTTGGTCAAAGAATGCTCATGAAAAGAAAAAACAAAAAAAGGGTTCATAATTTTGTGTTCTCTAAAACGTGGTTTAATCATAAATTATTATACGAGATGATCAACCGCTTCTGGTAGAAATTTTAAGGACCGATTCTATAAGCAAAAGTAGGACAAAAATGAAGAATAACGAAATTGCGTTCAAGATTTTACTTTTTAGTTCCAGGATCAGTGTGCTAGGCTGCTTTCGACAAGTTCTCAAATGTAATTTTTTCGCTCGTAGAATCAATCAATCGAAAATTCCTTCCAAAAATGGTCCAACGCACTGTACACAATCGATATCTTTTATTCGTTCCTACGAAATATGTTGGTTAAGAAATATGGATCAGAAGAAAAGTTGAAATAGTTTATACACGTTTCCTACACAGAAGGAACACACGACATTGATATATTTATAAAAAAGAGAATCGGAAAACGAGAATTACATACGCATGAATATTTCTATGTAACAGAGATTGTCATCCGCGATGATGGATGTTAACTTTTTTCCCTATAATTGGGGATATTTTCACGTATACCGTAATCAGTGTTCGATCGTGAATCGACCGTCGATCCATGTCGACCGTATCATAAGATGCGTGAAAAACAATAGTAACTATTTAGATAAATACAATGTGTTACCTTCACGTGGATCGAGCGTCTTCTTACACATTGTTATAAATATAAATTTAATACCGTTCAATAATATACCTGATGATTCATGGATACGCGATGATTGTCTCATGTTTTGCGAAATTTTCCAAATACTCGTTGATCGATATTTTTAAGAAACAAAATTTAACATTTTTAACGAAGTGTTAAAGATTCCACAGAGAGAGAAACAGATGCTGCTTGCCTGTAGTGTTGGAGGAGAGGGGCTGGTGTAGACGGAACCTCTTCGATACGCTCTAAATCATTCGCTGCACCCGCGCTGTTTTGTTTATAAAGCCTAGGTGTCGTATTTAAGTTTTGCTGTAGTCCCAGCTGTTGTTGTTGTTGTTGTTGTTGTTGTTGTTGTTGTTGTTGTTGTTGTTGTTGTTGATAATTACTTTGTTCGAGAAAACCAACACAAACGGTTTCATCTGGACGATCTAAACTGAACTGCCTTTTCAAGAAACGACAACCTGTAGTTCTCCCTAAGAGAAGAAGATGCAAAGAAATTGGCGGTAAATTGCATTGATAATTTAAAACTAAAATAAAGAAAAATAATAAAATATGGAGACTTGCCATAATGTTCGTTCGGTGAAAGACACCTGTAATGATTGTATGGTGTGCTTAAATCGTTCTCGTTAATATAGCCAGTTATCCTTCGATGTCGTGTCGGACCCGGTCTATAGGGGACTGCGGTTGAGCTTGAAATCGATGTAAGGGAACTGGTAGATGCGCCAAGGACAGCTGTCTCCGTATAAAATACGGTAGACGTTCCTAGAGATGTTTGAGTGTCACCGGATGTACTTTTCGTTGCGCTGATCGGATTGATATCATCGCTTCCTCTTTCGTTTGACTTCTCCTTTGACGATAAAACTTCCAGAACGTTTGTCGCTGATTTCGAGGATGAATTGGAATCGAGAACTTTTTCGTCGTGCACAGACACCGCAACTCTATACGCCTCCGGATTTCTTTCGGTGTTCCTATCTGTACCATCGTCATCATCGATGTTAACGTTATGGCCTTTGTCATTGTTTTTACGTACTTCTTCCTCTTTTGTTTCTTCACGGGGCAATTCCACAGTTGAAAAGGTATCGTCAGGTGACACGATGATTTCTTCGTTCGTTAAATTCTCCAATATTAGACTCTCGTTCAGCCTTTGGCGTAGAAAATTGGAAATCATCGAATATCAAATCCGTAATTAATTCGACGTCGAGTTAAGCCGGCGGAAGGATCGCTTGCACATACGAACACATTCGTGTTAATCATCGATAGCATCTATATTTGTAATCAAGCTTTCGCTTTCGCTTTCGCTTTCCCTTTCGTTTTCGCACGTTTTCGTACATACATGCGATCATTCCAGCTGTGTGTGTGTGTGTGTGTGTGTGTGTGTGTGTGTGTGTGTGTACGTATACATATCTAATGTGTCATATTCGTTGTTGCTTTATCGCGTTTATCGATACTTTACTTACCCATGGTTTTCCCTGGAGGTGGCGGCAGTATGGCAACAGATAAAAGCATTAAAAATCTGAAAAGCAAACACCTTGAATGAAGACCTACCAAATCAAAGTGTATAACGCAGATGCAATGAGCTTTACCACACTTTTCGGCGTAAATAATTAAAAGAAAAATAAGAAAAAAAACGATATGTACACATCGACGCTATCGTAGCTATCGAAGCTACAATGTTTACGATGGGACAAGATTCAGTGCGAAACAATTAGATCGATAGGAAATACAGTAAAGACGAATTGAATATTTATATGAAAAAAAATTATAATTTCATAAAGATAACGTACAAAATATTTCGTCTTTGTACATTTTTAAAATAAAAAATGAACGAGTTTAAGGACTTACCCAAGATGGGGTGGCGTTGGAAGTTTCTTATCGAAACCTTGTTTTCCCAGTAACCAATAAGTAGGCATCTTTCCCTTGCCTTTAACTTCCGTCGGCCCCCGGTATTCGATCTGATATCCACCCACCTGGGTCAGTCGATCTCTTGTCGCTTGGCTAAGATGTATACGCCACGGTGCACCCGTAGACTCCATTCTCGATGCAGTATTAACGGTATCACCGAATAAGCAGTATCTTGGCATCGTCAGTCCAACAACACCGGCGCAACAAGGACCTACGTTGACGAAATGATCGTAACGTATTAAGCGATCCGTAAATTCAATGTCGCTTTTCAATACAAACAACAATATTTTAATTATGTATTTTGAACAGAAACGACAAATCACACGATACTTAACCAGTATGAAGGCCAATTCGAAGTCTGAGTTGAGTTTTTGGCAGATGTTTCAGCTTGAATTTTCCACTTTGATGCAATAAATCTAGAGCCATTGTAGCTATTTGAGAAGCATGATCAGCTATTCTTACCGGACAACCACCCACAACCATGTAAGCGTCTCCTATAGTTTCGACCTGTAACGATGAAAAATATAATGTTTCACATTTAACAATAACGGATCATTTTTCCTCTTCGCGGTATCTATATTATCACCTTATATACAGTGTACGCGTTGATCGTGTCATCGAAACAGGTATATAAATCGTTTAAAAGATCGACAACTTGAAACGGAGTCGAATGCGCAGAGATGGTCGTGAAACCAACAATGTCCGAAAAATAGATCGTTACTTCTCGGAACTCTTCAGGATCGACGGGCATACCAAGTTTCAATTTATCAGCAACGGTGCTAAAATGTAATCGTTTAATCGAACGTTAGAAAAAAAGACAGAGGGTGAGAGAACACGGGGAAGGAATTTACCTGGGTAACATTCGATTCAGTAATTGTTCCGTTTTTTTCTTTTCCATGTCTAACTGTTCCGTGCGCTCTCTTATCAACTCTTCCAAATTGTTCGAGTACTTTTCCAACATTTGGAACATCGTGTCGACGATGTTAACTTTTCTACGGACACAATTATCAAAGGATAACGAATCAAATCTTTCGTACGATAGATCGATGTTCGATAGTATTCGAGCCAATTATAATAAGTATAGATGAAAAAGGGGAAAGCGAATCGACGTTGTTTCTTCGATTTCATCGTTTTACCTTCCATGGTTGAGTTTCTTAAAGAGATCGTGAACGTCATCGAAATCGGGTCTCATATCCGCTGCTTCTGCCCAACATTGACGCATAATGTTTATCGCTTCTGGGGGTGCAGCGCCTTTGCTTACAGACGGTCTAATCAATGGCGGTGGCTTCATTACCTTTTCAATAATGTCTACGATAACATAGAAATTTCATTGTAATTACACGCATTCGTTTCTTTTTTCTATTTTAACCAAGAAGCGAATAATACGAAAGAAAAACATTTACCTTCCGGAGATAAAGCAAGCATGCAAAACGGTTCTCCACGAACTACTACTTCTTGCATTATGATACCAAAACTGTAAACGTCCGCTGCTTGCGTTCCTTTCCTTCGAAGATTTGGTTGTCTCAACAATTCGGGCGCCGTCCACAAAAGCTCTAACAGCAACGGGAAAAATGATCTAGCCGTTTCAAGACTGTATCCGTCGAATGTAAAAAATAATTGGATCGTGTACCATACCTCTAGCCGTTTTCGTCGGAGGAGCGATGTTTTGCGCTTCGTGAAAAGCAGGCAGTCCATAATCGGTTACCTTAAGAACCCATCGAGCATCGATGACACAATTTCGCGAAGTAAGATAACCGTGTACGCGTATCGGTGTACCATGCAGATATCTCATACCCTTTAAACAGAGATCGTTACCTATGTGAAAGATCACAATTTTCGTTCGGCTACAGTTTAAGGAATATTTTCACGAGCAACCGACGTGTATAAAATTGAAGTTGTTCAACTTTTTATTTACCCGCACAAGATCGGTAAGAAACGATAATCTAAAGGACCAATCGAGCTTGATCTCGTCCTGCACTAGTACATCTTCCAACGATCCTCTTGAACAGTATTCGTAAACAAGGCACGGTCTTGTCGGTTCATTTAAACATCCTATCAGAGGATTCAGATTTTCATGACGCAGCCCATGGATCTATGATCGGAAATACGACAGAAAGCGTCAAACGCTTTTTGTTTCGTCTCGATCTTCTTTTTAAAGCGCAACATTCTACAGGAGAATGTCCTTACCATGACCAGTACATCCATAGCTTTGTTTTTCAGCTCGAACGTACCCTGAGTGTGCAATTCTTTCAGTTGCACTAAGTCACCCTGACGAATAACAACAAAGATATCGGAATTAATCGAATTTACTTTTCTCCTTCTACATTTCTACGCGTGTAAAATATAATTATCTACTCCCGGAGCCGTTTACAAAGAAAGTTAATCTTTACAAGAAAGGAGGTTTCTTTCTACGGAGGAAGGATCTTTCATTACCAGAAAGCACATGGTTCGTGTACCCGATGCAATCGTTTCTTCGTCCGTACGAAGGAGTAATAAATTTTACTCATGACTCACGTTGTATCTCGCACGAGGGTCTTTGAAGAAATTATGTCGCGTAAGATTTCCTGTGCTCGCACGTAAACACGGTTTCAAAGAGGACACACTTCCTAATTGAAGCAAGTCTGGTTTTTCTACTTCGGGTCCTCCAAATTCTTGAAATTGTTGCAACCAACAACACAACATTGCCTCGATACCCTCATCCACCTATACATTCTTGCGTTAGCATCATCTCTCTTACACGGATTACATAGTTTTCGGATTCGTTACGAAACATTTAACTTACCCTCCTAGAATTTGCTCGAGGCACTTGAGGAAATACGAAATCCGACATAGTTAAAATGATTTTGTACGGACCTTTGGACATTCTCTTCTTGAGTAGCTTTTTCCTACAGTTTAATATTTTCATTACGTCGTAACGATTATATTTATAACTAATTATTTTAAACGAAGTCGAACGACTGGACATTTATCGGTCAAAGAATCTATCGAATATCGATTCTTTTTCATTTTTGTTCGATAACGGAAATAAGAATAAAAATGAAAATGAAAATGAAAATGAAAATGAAAATGAAAATGAAAAGCAAAAAGCGAAAAGCGAAAAGCGAAAAGATGAAAATGAAAATCTAAAGTAAAACAATGGACGTGTCATCAACGTACGTTGTTCATCGAGTACACAAGATTAACAAATCGATCGGTTACCTGATAAAGATTGCGATCAATATAGCAACCACAGTTAATAAGAACGATGCCAGAACGACGGTAACAACGTGCGCAATGCGAAAAGCTGATTCATCGGAAGTGTTATCTGGGAAAGAGAAATTTATGAAATTCGATGCAAATCGGTATTCGAGGCGTCAGAACAAAATAAAATTAACGTTTTCGTTCCTTTTTTACCCGTGCAATCGATAATAGCGTTCCCGTTGACGTCAACGTTGCATTTCGGAAGGTCAGTGTCGTTCGCGTCACGAAACGCTATCGCGTTCGTAGTTAACTTTCGAACGAACAGTTTTCCATGTCCTTCCATAGCGATCATTACAGGTTTCCAAACATCAACCCTCCAATCCAGCAAAACATAGGTATAAATCTTGTTGTTAAATGCATTTATACTGGAATTGTCGTTTATCAAGATATCAAGGGTTTCGTTCAAACGATCCATCAACGTCGGTGCTATGTACCGTTCTATACCTTGGAATATTTTTTCCACATCGTATCTGTAGAAGAACGCACACAATCGCAGTTTACCGTCTACCTTTCAGCTTGGAAAATTCTTCGACAGAAGCAGTAAAATTAGCAAGCGTACCTGTAATCGAGGGGTGTTATCGTCAGCAATCTCTCTAAAAACGTCGAACTCAGATTTTTTGGCGGAAAAAATCGATTATGGAGATTGGCATCATTTCTCAATCGTTGCAGCTTTCGTCCTTCTTCTCCTTCCTCGATGTTTCCTACGCCGTCTCCGTAATCGTCGAAAGTAATTTCTTGGGAGACATTGGAAGCAGAGAAATCGGAGGACGATAAACTCGCGAGCGAAACGGACGACGTCGAATCGTGAAAAGTCGTACCGTTCCCATTCGGTAAAAAGAGATCGTCATCTTCGGTATGAACGATCACAGTCGCAGAGTTCCACGCGGAATCAGAAGATCGATGTACGATATCCAATTCGGAAAGGACACGAGTCATGAATCCATCGTCGTCGGACGCGGGTAGACATAATATCGTAACTGCGCACGATCAAAGAGCGGTAGATAGAACATTTAATCGCATCGCATCGATCTACGTACCCATTCGATTTTGAAAAACGAAAGAAACGCAAAGATATAGAAACAACTCACCCCTTCGAGAAACGTTGTACACGGTGCGAAGAATTTTTCGAATTTGTTCGAGAGAGGCTCGATACGGTAATACCGCGCGACGTCGCACCACAGCTCCGATACTTTGCAAAGAGTTGAGCAGCGCTCTCTCAAGACTGATCCATGGTTCGCGATCTGTAACAGGACGAATTTAGCCGTCCGTACCTTTGGGATAAGAACGAGCGACGAAAGGAAATTTACCCGTTCCTATTATCGCTACAGTTTTCCATCGCAAGCGCATCAGCATCTCTACAAGAGCCTTGGCTATCGCGGGTAACGACGGAGTCAATCGGACGATCGACGAAACTCGTATTTCCTCCAAATCTTTCTGAAATCATAACGATACGCATGGAAAGGTACACGGTAGGCGGATAAAGTTGAAAGAAACGCGTTTAATTTTCTCACCAAAGGGCAAGTCCACGTGAACAACGGCATGTTCCAGAGATGCGCGAGCTTGACAGTAACTTCGCACATGGGTGAATCGAGAGCAGCTACGAGAGCTTTCGCTCTTCTTTGGCCAAACACGCGTAACAAGGCATCGAGGCCCCAAGTTTTGGTTTCGCAGGACACTAAGAAAGAGAGAGGAATTCGACGACGAACGTCGTTAACAAGACGCGAAGAATTTACGAGAGAAGGGATAGATACTCACGCGACAAAGGTACAACGGTGACGCGTACGTCGAAATTAAATCGATCAAAGTAGTCTTGAACAACCGTATCATTCGTCTCACCGTCGCAATATTCTCTTAGAAAAACCATTACTTCCGCTTGCGTTCGATCATAACGGTCCTCGAGCACGTCCGAGAAATCAGAAACGCACGGAACTCGTTCGGTACTCGAAGAAAGCAAACACCCGGGCAGGATCATGATCGAGATCCACGACCAAAGCCGGCGAAAAGACTTTCCGGCCATGGGCCTGCAACCCTGTTGACCGTTCGCTCCGTACCTTCCTCGCCCACTTTTCCCGTCGGTCGCTAGCCTACGGACCCGTATCTATTCGTCTCCGTATTCGCCTTCTCTCAGTATCTTCACTGCGCACAGGGTAAAACGATTCTTTAGAAACCGAGAGGTTTCGAAGCACGACGAGATATCGGTACCTATCGCAAGTCGGCGACGAAAATGCGTTCGGTTACAGAGTCGCGCGATACCATCGATCGTCGATCCATCGATCGGATGGATTTTTACGCAATCGTTGAATCTTTTCACCTTACAGAGATAATTTTATTCGCGGCGAGCAGTAACAATTAGAGCGTGTACAATCTTTTCGTACAAAAAGGTGTAGAATTTAATCACGGTAGATTAATTCGCCGTAAACATTTTCCGCTACATTTAACATTTACCGACGCTAAAAATATTTACAAACAATCTTCTCCGGCTGTCATCTCAATCGAAACTCGCACAGCAGCGTATAAAATTACGAGTAATTTCGACGAACGTATCGTCGAAGGAAAAGATACGTATCTTTCTCGGTATCATCGGGAAAAGCGTCGGAGATCGAAAAGAAGAGCGAGAGAGATCTTAACAGATAGTCAGATGAAAATAAAAATTACAATCGTCGATTCGAAAGCAGAAGCGTATCCACGCATCGATAAATACTAGAAAGAGGAATAAAATTGGTAATTTACTCGTACCGTTTTTCTTTCCGCAACGAGGAACAGTGGTGAAAAAGTTGTCTTTTCTTTTGCTTACGTATATACCAGAAGGGGATGCGCGCTTTGGAAAATATTTTAAAAATACGCATATCGCGAAGAACGAAGAACGAAGATATCGGAGGGTGTTGGAAAACGTCGGGACGTTGTCGGCCAGACGAATAAAACGCGGGTCGAGAAGGTAAAACGATGGACCGAAAACCACAACCGTTTCAGACGGCCCGAACGCCTCGGCGTTCGGTATCGAACTAAGTCGAGTTCCTCCCTTCTACACATGCTCCAAGTGACGTTATCACAAGGGAGCGAGAACGTTCGTCCCGGGGAGCGAAACGAGCTAGCAGGAAACGCACCCGCGCCAATCCCAGTACCAGTCGTGCTTCGCGAACGTTTCGACCGCTACCCTTACAATCGCATCGGTTCACGTAAAAACGGAATTTATCTCTACGATCCTACATTTTTCTCGGGAATAAAGAAATCGATAACATTTTTCTCGATAGAATCGTAAACGGTAACGAAGTTGGCAACCAATGGATATCTATAGCGCTACCTATGGGACGTCCGATCGAAAGGCTCGACGCAAAAGCCATCGCACCCCCGTCGAAGGATCGATCGAAAAATATGGACACGCTTCGAAAGTGGACAAAGACGAAGCGAATATCAATCCATAAGCGGACGCTACGCGGTAGGTGCTAACTCGCTCCTAATCGGTTGGAAAGAATCGTCTCATCAACGAGGCGCATCGAAGGACGAGCTGAAACTATCATGGGTCGGTAAGATGGGTCGAAACTGGAGCTTTACGTACCGCAGGTCGGTGAAGCGCGCACCTAACCAGCATGGAAGAATCGTGGTTAAGTACAGCGATATATCGTAAAAACAATTTCGTTTCAGAAAAAGGAGAAAAAGTACGGTCGAGTTTCGATACGTTTCGCAAAAAGGACGTTCATTCGATGAGAATCGTTACGACAGTCACGCATGATTTTTCCTAACGGTTTTTCGTACGGTAAGTTCGCGTCCGCTCGAGTCTTTTCAACATTTACATCAAAAATATATATACTTTTCCGC